>JALPQI010024405.1:0-15580 GCA_025490895.1 Thaumatotibia leucotreta
CCTCAGCTTCACAGCTGATGCCTAAACCACTCGGTATCTCTAGCTAAAAATATACTTCAAGATTGCGTTTTAACAACGATGAATATATATTGCTTTTTGATAAGAATTAAGCAGTTTATGAATAATTCTGCCCTCCTAAGCATAAACGCGATGACTTGTTGTCATTTAAGATGTTTAGATAATAGATGGAATCCAATTTAAAATGCACTATGAATGGAATTTCCCTGATCTAATATCAGGGAAATTCCATTCATAGTGCATTTTAAATTGGCATGCCATCCAAAAAAAGTATATGGTCAATTCGTCACTATCCTCCTGCCAACATCTGTCCTACCCAAAGGACAAGCACAAGCCACAATCAATTTTTTAACTCTATGCAAATGACGTAATGTAATGATAACTCTTTAATCGGATCCTTAGATATAAAATAGCAAGTCATGACAAAATAGCACGGTTTACAACAAATCGCTGATATTTTTTAACACTGATGGTGTCACTTCAAGCTAATTACAATTTACTTTTTTTTGTATTGGATTACAATTTCAAGAAAAATCCAATACATGTTTAAAATGATTGGTTTATAATCAGCATTTGTGAAGTATTTTGTACAAAAAATTACACCTGATCCGTATTATTTGCCTGTCAACTTCCTTCACGTGGAAGAAGGAGGGAACGTCACCTTACCGAATGGAAGCCATTAATTCCAGATGATTATATTCATCCTCCAACTGTCCCGCTCTTGCTTCGAAGCCTGAAGGATCTGTTAGATAACTAGTCTGCTGGTAAGGTATTCTTCTGATAGAATCAACTTTGCACCCTTACCGAATGGAAGCCATGACGTCCAGATGCTTAATCTCCTCCTCTAACTGAGCCACTCTTTGCTCCGAAGCCTGAAGCCTCTGCTGGGCAGCAGCCAACTCGTCTCGGAGCATTCTTCTGGTAGAGACCTGGGTGCGAAGCTTGTCTCTCCACCTTCCTTCACAAGGAGGTAGGAGGGAATGTAACCTTACCGAATGGAAGCCATGAAGTCCAAATGCTTATTCTCCTCCTCCAACTGAGCAACTCTTTGCTCCGAAGCCTGAAGCCTTTGCTGGGCGGCAGCCAACTCGTCTCGGAGCATTCTTCTCGTAGATACCTGGGTGCGAAGCTTGTCTCTCCACCTTCCTTCACAATGAGGTAGGAGGGTATGTAACCTTACCGAATGGAAGCCATGAAGTCCAGATGCTTATTCTCTTCCTCCAGCTGAGCCACTCTTTGCTCCGAAGCCTGAAGCCTCTGCTGGGCGGCAGCCAACTCGTCTCGAAGCCAGGCATTCTCCTGACAGAGATGGTGCACCTGGATGCTTCAGTTTATCCATCGTCTTTCAAATGGAAGTAAAAGGGAATGTACGCTTACCGAATGGAAGCCATGAAGTCCAAATGCTTATTCTCCTCCTCCAACTGAGCCACTCTTTGCTCCGAAGCCTGAAGCCTCTGCTGGGCAGCAGCCAACTCGTCTCGAAGCCAGTCATTCTCCTGGCAGAGACGGTGGACCTGGATGCTTCAGTTTATCCATCGTCTTTCAAATGGAAGTAAAAGGGAATGTACGCTTACCGAATGGAAGCCATGAAGTCCAAATGCTTATTCTCCTCCTCCAGCTGAGCCACTCTTTGCTCCGAAGCCTGAAGCCTCTGCTGGGCGGCAGCCAACTCTTCTCGAAGCCTGTCATTCTCCTGACAGAGCGGCAGACCTTGGGAGTTTCAGTTCATCAGTGGACATAAAAGGAAATGTACGCTTACCGAATGGAAGCCATGAAGTCCAGATGCTTATTCTCTTCCTCCAGCTGAGCCACTCTTTGCTCCGAAGCCTGAAGCCTCTGCTGGGCAGCACCCAACTCATTTCGAAGCCAGGCATTCTCCTGGCAGAGGCGGTGGACCTGGATGCTTCAGTTTATCCATCGTCTTTCAAATGGAAGTAAAAGGGAATGTACGCTTACCGAATGGAAGCCATGAACTCCTGATGCTTATTCTCCTCCTCCAGCTGAGCCACTCTTTGCTCCGAAGCCTGGATCCTCTGCTGGGCAGCAGCCAACTCGTCTCGGAGCATTCTTCTGGTAGAGACAGAAGAGGTGCGAAGCCTGTCTCTGCACCTTCCTTCACAAGGAGGTAGGAGGGAATGTAACCTTACCGAATGGAAGCCATGAAGTCCAGATGCTTATTCTCCTTCTCAAGCTGAGCCACTCTTTGCTCCGAAGCCTGGATCCTCTGCTAGGCAGCAGCCAACTCATCTTGAAGCCAGTCATTCTCCAGGCAGAGACGCTGGACCTGGATGCTTCAGTTTATCCATCTTCTTTCAAATGGAAGTAAAAGGGAATGTACGCTTACCGAATGGAAGCCATGAAGTCCAGATGCTTATTCTCCTCCTCCAGCTGAGCTACTCTTTGCTCCGAAGCCTGAAGCCTCTGCTGCGCAGCAGCCAACTAATCTCGAAGCCAGGCATTCTCCTGGCAGAACCGGTGGACCTGGATGCTTCAGTTTATCCATCTTCTTTCACGTGGACATAAAAGGAAATGTACGCTTACCGAATGGAAGCCATGAAGTCCAAATGCTTATTCTCCTCCTCCAACTGAGCAACTCTTTGCTCCGAAGCCTGAAGCCTCTGCTGGGCAGCAGCCAACTCATCTTGAAGCCAGTCATTTTCCTGGCAGTGATGGTGGACCTGGATGCTTCAGTTTATCCATCTTCTTTCACGTGGACATAAAATGGAATGTACGCTTACCGAATAGAAGCCATGAAGTCCAGATGCTTATTCTCCTTCTCCAGCTGAGCCACTCTTTGCTCCGAAGCCTGGAGCCTCTGCTGGGCAGCAGCCAACTGACCTTGAAGCCAGTCATTCTCCTGGCAGAAACGGTGGACATGGATGCTTCAGTTTATCCATAGTCTTTCAAATGGAAGTAAAAGGGAATGTACGCTTACCGAATGGAAGCCATGAAGTCCAGATGCTTATTCTCCTCCTCCAACTGAGCAACTCTTTGCTCCGAAGCCTGAAGCCTCTGCTGGGCGGCAGCCAACTCGTCTCGAAGCCAGGCATTCTCCTGGCAGAGACGGCGGACCTGGGTGCGGAGTTTCTGCTTCTCGGCCTCCACTGATTGGAGATGGGAGGCCAAGGCCATCATCACCTGGAAAGGAGAATGTAGATTAGTTGTGATCGTTTGTTGGTAGTTCTGGTGATAAGGAAATCTCATTGATCTGATGATCTTTTAAACCACCTTTAAGCTCTATCATCATCCGAATGACGTCCACTACTGAACCTATGTTGCCTCTCCCAAAATATTGCCACAATGACCGGTCCTGCGCCACTCGCATCCAGCGGACTCCTGCGACCTTCAACAGGTCATCAGTCCACCTTGTAGGGGACCAATCATTATTAGTAATATTATTTTTTTGTTTGTCTCACGACTATCTCTTGGTGTAAGCCATTTACTTTCATAATCTCGTTAATCTGAAAAGACCAACATAAAATACGCATTCATGCTACGAACGATATAACCGAATATCAAACATAGGTATGGGTATTCTGTCGAGGGTCGCCTAAAACCTAATTATTGATACCTAACTTTTAAAATAAAGTCAGTACTTAGCTCCGCATTTACAAAACAACATGTTTTACTTCCAAAAACTAAACATGCAAAGTTTATCCCATCCCTATTTTTAACCGACTTCAAAAAGGAGGAGGTTTACAATTCGTCGAAATCTTTTTTTTGTAAATCATGTCGATGTTAAACAAAACAGAACCAGACATTTTACAGACATCACGGTAAGCCATTGTCTGTCCCCTCTACTTACACGGACCAACAAGATTTCCCCTTAAATGATGACGAGGCACTTCAGCCACAAAGCCCACTTGCGTGGCTAGTGACGCGCTATGTGGTCCAAGTGACTGGATTCGTTTATTTTTAAGCTTTGCAACAATCTGTAAAGCAGCCATATACTATTTGACTATAGTTTTGCAGAAAGCGACCAACTACTATTTTTGTCAATCTGACTTAAACTTTAACATATTGAATTTGGTCGCTTTCTACCTAGATTGTCAAAAAATCGAAGGTGGTCGTTTTCTGCATATCTATTGTCATTTGGCATCTAATATCTACTGTCTTTGAAAATCAGTGCGCCAGACATTTCCCAGACTAATCACGGTAAGCTTTTGTCTGTCCCCTATACTTACGGACCAACGAGTTTTCCCTCAAATTATGTCGAGGGACTTCAGCCACAAAGCCTACTTGAACGTGGCTAATGACGCGCGATATGGTCCAAGTGTGTAGATAACACTTTTCTATAAGCTATGCGACTGTGTAAAGTTCTGTAAAGGTACTTTTCCATGATGAAGGGGGCAGGCAAAGGAATGATAATAAATTTAACTTAGAATGCTTGTGGCGGTCCAAGTGTATAGATTACATACATTTCTGGACAACAAAGTTCACGCTGTTATATAGCTAATTGCCGAAAGCTTATGTCTTAAAATGGCGTGAACTTTTTTGTGGACTTGTGTTAGTCTAGCTTTGAGGTACAGGTTTCTCAGGAAGCTTTACAAAATACTTTTTTTGGGTGAACAATAAACTATGTATTAGAGTGTATTACACTGTAGTGTTATTGTAAATTTCTTTTCTACAGTAGCAAGTAATGTCATACTGTAATTTCCAATATGATTATGAAATTGTAATGGAACAAAAATCTTATCTTTATCTTATATTATCGTCGTTGCGCCTGTAAAATCCGCTATGCGATTGATTTATGACATTGAAATAGTAACCAAGCAACTGTACACAAAGAGTATTAATTCAATTAATACTCTTTGTGTAAAATCCACCACATGTCGGTTTTTGCAGGCGCATCGACGTTATTCTCTTCGCTCATAATTTGTCCTTTAGGAATCACAATGGGCAAGCCGAGGTTACAATATTAGGATTTCGCTTGGACCACTCGTCACACGCCGTCATGCTCTTGACTCGAGAAGTGCCGCGTGGGAATAAGTATCACAATACGTTGACTGAAACAGTCTATATTATTTTGCTTACTGCGAAACCGGAGGTCCAGGTTCGAATCCCGATGAAAAATTGTATTTGTGTGAAGCTGTTTAACATTAAAAATTATATATAGTTTTTTACATTAAATATATCCATATAATTATGTGGACCTCTAGTAATTTAGGTACAGCCAAGTGCAAAAATATGTATCGAAAGACTCCTCTCATAAATATATTACGACGTAAACTGCACTGGGACTGTACAGAGTGTACAGTCAACAAAACCAAGTCAACCAAGTGCGCTTTACACTTCTGCATACAAATTGTTTGTAAATGTGTAATGCGAATAACTTGGTTGTCTTGTCTGTATACGTCGATTAGTTTGATTTTGGCTAGGTAGACTTGTTTAGGATTGCACCTAATAAAAAGTGCTAAATTTTGCTTGTTTTAAGCGTTACGAAAATATCGCCTATACATTTTCAGAAGACGGTTTCGTTCGTATTCAATAAATCACTATCAATAACATTAACGAATACAGGGTGTCTGGCTGAAAATTTATTTTTTTGAATCCAATTATTTTTAAAAGTAAAAAACCGCGCAAAATGACAGTTACGTCATTCGAACCACCGATTGTGCGGATTTGTTAGCTACAATGTCTCGATGGTTAGAAATGCATCGTGCGTTCATTATCGAGTCGTTTTTTAAGGGCGGCGATTCTTACGTTATCGCTCGTCGACAGTTTTGTGCACACTTCAATATTCGAAGATTAAGTGATGGACCAAGCGTCAATTTAATTCGTTCTTGGGTTAACAAGTTCCGTGCAACTGGTTCTGCTATGAACAGACCTCGAGCAGGGCATGTACGGACTTCAAGGACCCCAGCAAACATTGAACTCGTTGAAAGAAGTTTACGTGAAAACCCCCGACTTTCGATACGCAAAAGGGTAGCCTCATTAGGACTTGTTAGAGCAACTGTCCATGAAATTTTGAAAAAAGGCTTAAAGTTCCATGCCTTTAAAATACAAATCGTCCAAGAATTGAAGGAAAATGACTTTGTGTTACACAAACAGTTTAGCCAAACAATGTTGCAAAGATTTCGCACCGGAAATTCGATTTTCTGGAGCGACGAGGCTCATTTCCACTTAAACGGTCATGTTAATAAACAAAACTGTCGTTACTGGTCTGCAAGAAAATGTAATCCAGGAATCAAACATCAGAAACCGCTGCATTGCCCCAGAGTAACTGTGTGGTGTGCTTTGTCAACGAACGGGATTATCGGGCCATTTTTCTTTGAAAATGCTCGGGGACAAGCGACAAATGTCAACAGCGAAAATTATGCAGGAATGATTAAGGATTTTTTCTTGTCGAATTTGCGAGCTCACCCATCGTTCTCATCGCACACGTGGTTCCAGCAGGATGGAGCAACCCCACATACGGCTAGAGCTTGAATGAATTTATTGCGACAAGCTTTCCCTGGAAAGCTAATCAGTCGGTTTGGGGACATCCCATGGCCACCGCGGTCGCCTGATTTGACCCCTATGGATTTTTTCTTATGGGGCTACCTCAAAGAAAGAGTTTACAATAACAATCCGCATACTGTTGAGGCCCTAAAAGAAAATATTCGTCATGAAATCCGCAGCATTCAACCATATTTGCTTCAGAGTGTGGCGAGAAACGCGAGGCTTCGCTTTGATCAATGTCGGCAACTCGATGGAAAACATTTAGATAACATTGTTTTTAAAAAATAAAATCCGCATTATTTCTTTAACTGTAGATATAATTCATAAAGATATATACTGAATTATACGATTTTTATTTGATACTGAAAATATAAATCCGCCGCCAGACACCCTGTACATTGCCAACTGGTCCCAACTCCATTACACCTAATGTATATGTAACACACTAAATTGCTCCCTATTAACTTAATTATAAAGTAATGTAATACAAACTATGTAGGCATAATGCCTTTGCCACGACATTGATCTAATTCGACTAATTTCTGCGATTTCTAAGAATAAACTTTGACAGTTATAATATTAATCCTTATTATGAGGGTAAAATAATGATGTATGAGGATAAGACTCACCATTTTTTCAATGGCGATATAAGGGTAATTTCTAAACTGTCAAAATGACAAGGAACATACTTAGTAATCCCAGACTATAGCGGAGCGGAAGACTACATGTGCGAGAGGGAGTTCCGATAATTATCGGTCTCTCGCTCCAATTATCTAGAATCAAATTTCCTCTATTGTCAGTCGCCTGCAGACCACGAACCCTGCCATGCTATTCTCTTATTCACACATTCGACGCTGCGTTCGTCAACGAGCTCGACGTCGAGACAGCCTTGTCTAAAATCCTAGCTGTTTTATTTGACATTAGGAATCGAGACTGTGAGCGAGGTTGTGGGCGAGTTCGTCGCTGTTTTTCGTTAGAGAATACGAAGTTCGTACATTAAACGTCAAACTCTCGACGCAGTGTACTTCCAGCTCACGCCGCATTCGTCGCCGAGCACTAGTGTCGTTTAATGAACATTAGTGAATACCATTTTTAGGCTCGACGCTGCCGCAGCGCTGACACAGCGCTGACAGCAAGGCGGTTTCCTTAGTGAATAACACTGCTGTAAAGTGTTTGAAACCTCGGGATGTAGTTTTTAATTCATATACGCGATATAACCCGTTTAAATAGTTTTTCCCCTCACTAGCTCGTAAAGCGCTCGTTTATCGTTTAATACGAGCGGGTAAAAACGCTTTTTACACACTCAGTTGTTGTTTAACTGTCGTGCCAATATTGAGACCTGAGCAATGCTCAAGATTCCAGTTTTTGAACCACTCGCTACGCTCGTGGCTCAATTTTGGAATCTTTCGCTAGCTCAGGTCTCAATATTGGCACGACAGTTAAACAACAACTTTGCCCCCTTGTATAATAAATAACTATTATTTCATGTTTAATTCATCTTCCAATCTTGTGCGAGGTCTTCCTTGGGTAACGACTAGCGGATAATGATGATGAAGGGAACTAAAGGATAGTTTGCCGCAAATATCTAGATTTACTTGTGGTCTGCGGTCTAAGCGTGTTAAGACGTAGAATGTAACCACAATAGTCTTAAGCTGTGTTACCAACTATAATTAGGTAGATAAAATTATTACGAGTATTCTTGGTATACATTTTTAACCACCATACACTCTCAGTGAAATAACATGAAAAAAAAATAAGGAAAATTCCAGTCCCGTAACATTTTAATAATTATAACCTCGTAAGACCCAATGTACATTACAATGCACATAGTTATTGCAATCCAATTTGCATCTTTCGTGAACCAATTAAAGTAGAATTTCTTATGTTTCATTACTTTTTGAAACAAATGAATTTCTTACCAATTTACATATAGAACAAGGTTCAAATTAAAAACAGGAAAACTAACTATGGTGGGCCTTACGAGGATAAGGTATTTTCAATGAAAATTTACATCTAACGTAGACTTTTTCTGTTCTCTAATTTGACAAGGATTCCACTAAAAAGTCTTACTAAAATAAATACTTGTACAATTTCTCTATATGGCAACAATTTGGCCTTAGTGATTAATAATGGAGACCTATGCTGTTAGAAAATGTCGCGCGTAGTGGGCAATTCTGTCATCAGACCAGCTTCATGTCATGATATCATTATAATTATTGAATAGCATTCGACCAACATATGCATACAAAAATTTCAGTTCCATCGGTAAACGAAAAGTGGATCAAATTTAACAAGCATTATTTGATTACTGTCAAGTAAACATCGAGACGGTGATAGTAAATAAAAAGTTGTAATCAGCGCGAAAAATCGATTCTGTGCAGACCAGCTTCATGATATCATTATATTGAATTTTTTTTTTTTTTTTAATGCTATAGGTGGCAAACGAACAGACGAATCGCCTGATGGAAAGCGATTAACGTCGCCCATGGACACCCGCAACACCAGAGGCGTCGCAAATGCGTTGCCGGCCTTTAAGGTGGGAGTACGCTCTTTTCTTGAAGGTTTGAAGGTCGTATGGGTCCGGAAACACCGCTTGTGACAATTCGTTCCAAAGTTTAGCTGTGCGAGGCAGGAAGTTACGAGAAAAGCGCACAGTTGAGGACCGCCAACCATCTAAATGGTGAGTATGAAAACATTGTCGCGTAGGGCGGTGGCGGAAAGAAGCGGCAGGTATTAATCCGAACAACTCCTCGGAACACTCCCCGTAGTACATGCGATAGAAAATGCAGAGCGAGGCCACATCTCTACGCAGCGCCAGGGTATCAAGCCGATCAGAAATACGTTAAAATATATGATCGCAGGACTTAAGTCTTTGTTCTTGTGACTTAAATTCACACCAACACTTCTCAAGTCCTATATTATACATCAGCAGAGCAAGTGCCCCTGTTAATTCCCATCTCACGCGGCGTAAAATTCAAAAGGCCCCACAAAGGTCTCACAAAGGCCCCACTCAGGCCGCGGGCAGGCGACCTAAATGATGCGCGGTCCTTTGGAATTGAGGCCAAGCCGGTGAAAGGAAAGGCTTAGCATTGTTCTTTGCTAATTGAAACTAAGACTGGGTTAGTTAACACTTGGAAAGGTGTTTCTTTTATTTCTACAGTACGTGAAGAAAAGTTTTAATCTGATAGGGCCTATCTTTTTCTAGACTAGGGAATATTTCAAGGAAATCCCTAGCAGGACGCTAGGGATTTCCTTGAAATATTCCTAACGTAGTCTTCCTATCTTAGAGGCCAATATTTCTTTTATATTTCATACAACAATTGCTGAGACATTGTGCGATATGATATGATCCTTTCCTCCTCCTGCTGAGACATTGTGCGATATGATCCTTTAAAAAATCTGTAGTGACAGATATTGTTGCGGTCTTCGTGATGCAAAATATTGAAATTCACCTACACCTTTAGAAGCCCTATCACAATAGCATCGATGCTCTTCCTCACACCTCGCACTGATGCTCAGTTGAGCATGCTCTGCCCTAAAGGTACTACGCCCATCCTCAATGCTCTGCTTAAGTCTATATTTACCAGAACAGCCTTCTCATGCTCATGCTCGGTGTTGGCGGCAAGCCCGGCTAGCAACTGGGCATGCTCAAACTCCGCTTAAGTCTATAATATTTACCTGCGCTTCTCCAAGCCCCAGTTCAATAGCATCGATGCTCTTCCTAACCAGCGCAGCCTTCTCATGCTCATGCTCGGTGTTGGCAGCAAGCCCGGCTAGAAGCTGAGCATGTTCGGCTCTGAGGGCCTCAAGCCCAGCCTCAATGTTCAAACTCCGCTTACGAGTTAGTCTATAATATTTACCTGCGCTTCTCCAAGCCCCAGTTCAATGGCATCGATGCTCTTCCTGACCAAAGCAGCCTTCTCATGCTCGGTGTTGGTAGCAAGCCCGGCTAGAAGCTGAGCATGTTCGGCCCTGGGGGCCCCACGCCCAACCTCAATGATCTTCTAGTCTATAATATTTACCTGCGCTTCTCCAAGCCCCAGTTCAATGGCATCGATGCTCTTCCTAACCAGCGCAGCCTTCTCATGCTCATGCTCGGTGTTGGCAGCAAGCCCGGCTAGAAGCTGAGCATGTTCGGCTCTGAGTACCCACGCCCAACCTCAATTATTGAACCCTGCTAAGTCTATATTTACCTGCGCTTCTCCAAGCCCCAGTTCAATGGCATCGATGCTCTTCCTAACCAGCGCAGCCTTCTCATGCTCATGCTCGGTGTTGGCAGCAAGCCCGGCTAGAAGCTGAGCATGTTCGGCTCTAAGGGCCTCAAGGCCGGCGGCGACGGTGCGAGCGCCGGCGACCATCTCCTCCTGCGACATCGCCGTCATTCTGCCGAGGGATTCGATCTTCTTTCTGTGGGCAAGGAAATTGGGTTTAGTAGGCAGCTTCTGAAAGGATCATATGTGTAGAGAAGTTCGCCTCGCGTCTCTTATAAATAAATATTTTGAGACATCTCACACAAATCGACCTAGACCTACGGTAAGCCAAATTAAGGCTTGCGCCGCGGGTATCAGACGATATATTTAATAGATACTTAAATACATAGACAGCCATGACCAATGAAGAAATATTTGTGATAATTATTTATCACAAATATTTCTTCATTGGTTCGGCTTGGCACCGACTTCTAAGAAATCTGTAGGGTACCTAGCCATAATGTTTTATTGCAATGAATAGGGTAAAAGGTTTAAAGGTTTGGGTAGGAAATCCTAAGTAGTAGGAACCAAAATTATTTTTAACTTTTTAGTTCAGGCGAATTTTTGAAGGCGGTTTTATTTTTATTTTTAAAATATTTTATTTAGGATAACAACTTGATGTCTATCTTATATTCGCATAAAAGGTGTCTCCTCTTTGACAATTCCACATGGTGAAACCATAAATTTCACACCCACAAGCTCTTAACTACGAATGAGCACAGCAGAAACAATTTTTGCTTTGAGCAACCTGTATGGTTCTTTGTCAGAAGCTAAGTATTTTGTGATATTTGACAAAAAATGGATGCGTGATCTGAGTACTTCGTGATATGGCAATAATCAGCAAAAAGCCTGATGAGTGCGTTGTTCGACCGTGGGTAGACTTCGCTTACTAAACGCGTTGTTCGTTAGAAAGATAATGACAGAAACTGTCAATAGTTTTATGACAGTTATATTAGCCTCGTGTTAGTTTTCTGACCCAAGAACCCCCTTCGTGATAGTGCAAAAGACAGCCCAAATTTTTATTTAAGATAATTTTCGGCATGCGTCTAGTTGTATGTTTTTTGTAAAACTGCACACTTCCGAATAGTACATTATTTTGGATGAAAGCCGAAAATAGACCAGATACATAACAAAGTATACCACTACGTATTCACGACGCACAGATATTTTTAAAAGTTTAAACAATTATCTATGACAACATAATATGACTTGAGCGTTATTTAATGTCTCGGATATACGAGTAGGCGATAAGTAATTGCCTGACCATTATTATTAGCCACAAAAAAATCGTTAATGAACAGTGCAAAACTTCCACATTTGACTATAGACTAATATAATATTTCCAGACTATGTTGCTAAGAGGCTAAGACATACTTAAACGCGATGCAAGTGTGCAAGGTCACGTGCACTTCTCGCAATTACATACAAAATTGTCACACAACAATTGTCGTAATAGACTATGGCGTACCCGTAAAGGCCTGGCCATCGGCGGCGAGCGAATCCATGAGTTGGAGCGGGATGCCGATATGGGAACTCCCTTTCGCACGTATGGTTTTCCGCTAAGCCGGTCGTCTTAGACCAATGTCGTGGCCGGGCCTTCAGTGTTAGTCGGAATGAAACGCACACATTCAAACCGGCGGCCATCACATTACGTCGTATAGCGATGAGTAATCCGTAATATTCTATACATCCATGCATTTGACGTGTGAATCCAACCATGCGAGGCGATATAGGTAACGCTTTAGTGTATAATAATACACATTATAAAAGCATCGCGTGCAAAAACATGTAAATAATGCATAGTCGTTTAATGTAAACTGATAATATTAATCCCTATGGGCGAATCGTGTTGTCAGGTACCAACTGATTTAAATCGTAAGAATGTCAACTTTCACACGATTTACCTATCTGTCTCAATTGATTACTCATTGATGTGCCATTGAAGTATCACTAACCATTCATTCATTGATGATGGGCAGCACCATCACTGCATCATCAATTCATCATAGCAGACTGTTTACTGAGACCGCAAATCCGCTTGCCCATTGTATGGACAGTTACCTCCTATCCGGCCATTCGCATGTAATGATAGGAGATCAGTCCAGCAGTGGACTGAGATAGGCTGACGATGATGCTGATGTTAATTACCGGTAACTTTCCCAACCTCGTATGGGTAATATTCCCACATGTAGTACTTAACATTTGGGAATATTAGCCATATCGAGGGAGCATCGTGGTAGAATGCACACGATCCCAAGATGATCCCCATAACGGAAGAGAGGCCAATGACAAGGGAGTTTAGTGGGTTTTCTTCTCCTTGGAGGAGAGAGTCCCACATACCACTCTCCAATATGCTCCCTCAGCCCGGGTTGATAATGCGTAAATGTATTCTCCCCGGCGTCAACAAAGTAATATTGGCAATCCACCTGTAGTCGTACCAAGACTTTACAAGTATCGGTAACGTTAGGTTTTACTCGATACGTAAAGCAGGCCGTCGCGCTCGCTCCAATGTCAGTCAGAGCGCGATAGAATGCATTACGTATCGAGTGAAACCTAACGTAGTCTCGCTCCCGATCCGTGGTTCAAAAGCTATGTCCAACTGGATGCGCCACGGGTAAGTAAAATGATCCGTGGTTCAACTGTCAGATTACTTTTTTTTTTACTGTCATGTAATCATGACCCATAGTACAACTGAGGGACAATTGTCCAACTAGTACCTATACGTAAATATCGTCGGTTGACAACCAAAACTCACTAAGTTACAAATATCTACTTGAAATTGGGATCGTATCTCGATTCAATACTGAGGTTGCGAAGAGTAGTAACAGTTTTTATAGCGAGTTTTGGTTGTCAGCCGACGATATTATGTTCTAGTATTATTGGACTACCGATAAATTTTGTGTACCGTGGTACAACCAATTGGACCACGGGTAAACTAACTTCCTCGTAGTACAATCGGTTGGACTATGAATCATTTTAATTCCCCGTGGCCCAACCAGTTGGACATAGCGGTTGGACCACGGGTCGGGAGCGCGTAGTCTTTACTTTCCAACTAATGGTACATCTACTAGAACTGTATATCTCTATATGTGCACAGCGCATGTTCTTATTCTAACCTTCACTACGTTCACGATACGATGACACACATTTTACTACAACGAAGCGACGAGTGATCGAGTAAATGAGTCATCCTTGCGCAAATAGATCTAATCGACGAGCGATCCAATCTTAGTAACTTGACAAAACAAATTAGATGCCTTATAAATCTTGTCACTTGTCAGAGAATCTATTGAGCAGAATGAAGAGATCAATGACGTTTAAATAGGTAGACACCCTGTGCGGAACAAGAATATCAAAAAACATGGCACAATATGACATGAGCTGATTTTGTCCGGTTGATGATAATATCGCTTACTGCTTATTTACTTTAGGATACAAAATTCGTAGCTTGTGCTTAATGCCGTAAACATTAAGTGTCAAATCTGCACATTGAAGTCTTATTTAAGTAAAAACTTTTCAAACCTATGATTCTATTTTAATTATGATTAGACGTTTTCTGACAGCTCCTGACGGTTGACATCTAAAATGACAGAGAATGATGGGAGTAGCTTTATTGGAAATTTAAATAATTGTGACAGACGACGTATGTGAATTAGGAAGTAGAAAATATCAAAATAAATATGTTTATTTACAGCATAATATTTGTCATTATTCGCTTCTAAGTACTAAATAATGCTACTTATGCTAGTATTACATTGTAGTAGCTATAGTGAAACCAGGTCAATTAGGACCTGAGGACATGGATAATAATATTTTTCTACTACTGTTTTTTGACATTCAACACAAATAATAACCTGCATAATAATTGGTCTGAAGACAAAGACTCTCTATGCAACAAAAACAAATGTTTTTTTTAAGTAAATAAATACTGGCCATGCGACCATTTTAGAGAAAATAATGTGAAACTTAGCTAAACGAATTAACTTACATAGGTACGTTAAAGACTGGTTTAGCAGTAGCTACAATTCGATTCAATCCTTTGCTGGTGGTATATATTTCAAATAAGTACCGGAAAATGAGCGGAGCATACGACACTCGCGTGACTAGGCTTATAGTGTGCGTCACGTCGATCTCGAGCTATAATATTGGTCCATAGTACCTAAACGTCGCTGAAGATTATGTGGGAATCTCAAATTAAAATATATTAATAAATACCTGATACTATAAATTCGCTGCTTATACAACTTTAGTAATCAATACAAATTAAAATTATTTGCCGTAGCGGAATTTTTTTTTCGTCTGATGTCACCATACATTTCTTTTGTAATTTAAAAATTACGTTTTGGGTACCATAAAATAAAAATATTATTGACCTAATACTGACTCCTCACATTTTTGTTCCATGACATGTCATTTTATACTAACAAATTAAATTAACTAAAACCATGAAAATACGAGGAATACTCGTAAATGCTCTTATATTATGCGTAAAATACACCAAAAGAAGTATATGCCATCTTTTTTCCTGACTTTCGCATTGTTTTTTCGCAGTTCTTCACGGCACATTTTGTCACATTGTTGACAGTCACTACTCGCGGCCCAAAGTCGACTAAGCAGGCAACTAGCCGCACTGTCATAATTTGCAGCTTAATTTTTGTGCCACTTTTTCCGGCGGACTGTGTATCCCGTTATTATTGTATATCTATGGAAGAGATTTATAGTTCACATATGAACAATTTGGAACGTACACGAAGTATAACGATAAGTACGTGTTCAGAATCCTCTATTTCTTCGGTCATATAGCAAAACGCGGAGAGTTTTCCATCGAGCGGCTGGTAGTTCAAGGCAGACGGTCGGTCCCCTATGAGGTG
>JALPQI010024406.1:0-13468 GCA_025490895.1 Thaumatotibia leucotreta
CCATAATTACAAGTGTGACAATTATAAAATATCACTGTTACTGATGCCACACGCCTCCGTAGGCTACGGCTACAGCTTACTATCAGACGGTCCATGTGCTTGTTTGCCACTAGCATAAAATTATTACTAATAACGTTATTAAATCGTTAATAAACTACTTTTCATTTTCCGAAACCCGTGACAATTGTCGCAAGGTTTAGTACCATTCTCATTCAATCTTGACATGAGGTTCGGCATATTATGTCGGAATTTCGCTACAATTGTCGTGTTTATTGAGACAAGTGTAATTTTACTTCGCAAAAAAGTAGTTATTTACTGCTGATTTATTAAAGTTCCTGCAGTAAATTTTATGTTGGCAGCAAACAAACGCACGTCCGATGGTAAACGGTTACTGTAGCTTATAGACGCCCCATATTGGAGAAACAGTAAAAGAAATGTAGCACTTGTCAATGTGGTGAAATTGGAGCCTAGTCACCGTCATTAGTATTCATACTGTTAAAAGACTAAAAGTAAACCTAATTACTCTAAAAATATAATATATGTACACCCACATGCTGTCTACACTGTGATGGAATTAATTAACACTAAAAGGTTGCTGAAAATAGAATAATAAAGAAAAATAACGATTTAAAAGAATAAAACCGTAACAAGTTAGTAAATGTAACTGCAAATAAAAGTTGTTTAACAATAGTTGTTGAACCTTTAGAAAACGGTCACAATAGGAACGAAAGTGATCGCTCAGTGAAAAGACTTTTGTTGAACTTCTTTCAGAAATGTCCCAGAGATTATGGTTAAAATATTAAGTCTGTAAGAACATCTGAAATAGACTCTTGCTAATGAAAGGGTTTTTAGATGCTTCTAATTTCTATCTGTCAACCTGAAATACTAAACTACTATTTCAGGACTACTAATCACCTTTTTTGTGGACTATACGTGGTTGTACCAGTTTCCTGTTCTGAGTCGCGATATAGCGATATACTTATATAATAGATAAAAACAATTACTACCTAATTAAATAAATAGAAAAAAAAACATGACTGAAGACCAAATGTTTGTATGATAAATTCACAAAGAGATGTCCTCACCCGGGATTAGTGGAAGCTCAATTAAGGCTTTTGATGTGGGTACCAAGCCACGATATATACAGAGTGTTTTTTTTAAGAGGGACAGTATGGGGAAATCGGAAACTATAGAAGATACAAGGAAGCTGTCTTAGGAGACATTAGGTATTTTTGTGAGATAACAATTTTGGCATTTTCACTATTTTAGTAAAGTGCGAGTTGTGCCTAAAAATTAATAATATTGATAAAAAAATTTTTTGACGCAGATCGACGTGATTTTAGGCGTAGACCATTTTATTGTATTAGATAAAAAAAATCTGAACAGCAGAAGTTAGTCAAATTTAAGAAAACCATTTCTCATATTACATCCACTGTGAAGTGTCTACTACTGCAAGGTCAATATTTAAAAAAGTATTACTTACACTTTTCGAACACGACATTTGAATTTGGAACGTTTTATTTAAGTTCAAAAGGATTTTAATAAGTTACATGTCGCGAGCTCATAAAGAAAAAAAAATGAAAATATTCAACGAAATTCAAACTACGAATAGGTACTCAATGACCATTACAAATTTAAAGTTTTTTTTTCTTTATGAGCTCGCCACATGTAACTTATTAAAATCCTTTTGAACTTAAATAAAACCATCCAAATTCAAATGTGTTCGAAAAGTGTAAGTTTTTTTAAATATTGACCTTGAAGTAGTAGATACTTCACAGCGGATGTAATATGAGAAATGGTTTTCTTAAATTTGACTAACTTCTGCTGTTCAGATTTTTTTATCCAATACAATAAAATTGTCTACGCATGAAATCACGTCGATCTGCATCAAAAAATTTTTTTATCAATATTATAAATTTTTAGGCACAACTCGCACTTGACCAAAATTTTGAAAAGGCCAAAATTGTTATCTCAAAAAAATACCTAATGTCTCCTAAGACAGCTTCCTTGTATCTTCTATAGTTTCCGATTTACCCATACTGTCCCACTTAAAAAAAAACACTCTGTATAGTAGACATATAGATCCTTAAATACATACACAGCCACAATCAAGGAACAAATATATGTGATTAATAAATACACAAATAAGGCCCTCCCCAAGATTGGAACCCGGAACCTCCAGCTTCGTAGGCAGGGTGACTATCAACTAGACTACGGAGGCTGACAAATAAAAAAAAAACATTATTTCTGTGAGACTTAAATCACTACACTTCTTTGGTGCTTTCTCGGCAACGAAAGTGTTAAGCATTCTCACATTTCTGTATCGAGTTACCTTTCACGTGCGAAATAGTAGGAACGCTGCAGACTTATTTCCTTTTATGCAATTTAAGTATCTTAATAAGCATTCCTGTAACTGGAATATGCTGGGAAGACAGGCAGGCGTCGGTGATTACAAATTATAGCAGAACTGTAAAATGTTGCCAAGTGTAAAACGAGAACTACGTAAGTAATATTTTCTTCGGTTACCGCGAGGATTACACATAAAATAAAACTATTATGAAAACGGATAAACTAAAAAAACTGTTACTGTTCGAAACGTCGGAATGAAGTTAAAATTAGTTAATATACGTGAGTTTATCCGTTTTCATAGTTTTATTTCAAGTACCTACGTAAGTCTTATTTATATTTATTAATATAACTAAATAGTGCAGCCGCATGGTGCAGTAAGAATATATTTGTCAGCACCCAAACTCTTCCAGTGGGTTCGTAAGAGTCGACCAAGGACTAATTGTCACATATCATTCATTTATTTGAAGTGGCAGTGGGCGGGCACATTGCGCGCAGAACCGTTGGCCGTTGGGGCGGAAAGGTTCTCGAGTGGCGGCCACGTACCGGAAGGCGCAGCGTGAGTAGGTCCCCCACAAGATGGACTGATGACCTGATGAGTCGGCTGGATGCGGGTGGCACAGCACCGGTCATTGTGGCAATCTATGGGGGAGGCCTATGTTCAGCAGTGGACGTCTTTCGGCTGATATGATGATGATGATGATGATGTAACTTTATATTCCGAGAACTCCGTGGACTAATAATTAAGAGATTTTGTTTCGCGATTTCATGTTTGTTTCCACAGTGAAAGTTGCTCAGTGTGACTGGTCCTAGTACTCCGGTCCACTCCTGCTATTAGTCGTACTCAACCCAAAAATAACCCTATGTTTAATTTCTCTGCTCACTCGTTTTAATTTTAATAGTAGCTATTAACCATCTACATTTAGGTACCGGACTCTGGATGAAGAGAAATGTTCTTTGTACAGATCAAAATTTATTGAGAATTCCATTAAATAAATGCCATCCTAATTTACAAGCTTTTATAAGGTTTAGGTACCTGAAACTGACTGACTACTAAAATTGTTCATATTTACTTTGCATATTTTAATTATTATAATTTTGTATTGTATTTGTATTTATATTCTGCCCATTTTGCGCAACTCCACATCGTGCATCGCGTGGTCCCAACGCTGGCCCAATACTTGTTGGGAACTTCTCATACACCATGTTTTCCTTCACCGTAAAGCACATGTGATTAACAAATAATATTTTGTATGTAAGTTTTTTGAAAAACTCAGTTGAAACGAGCCGGGGATTGAACTGACGATCGCTGTATAGCGGACGTGCATTTTATCGCTCGACCACCAGCACTAATAGAGCGTATTCGAAATTGCGAGTACAACACGAAAAATTCAGAATAAAAAAACATTTCTTAAGATATATTATGGTAATGTGCCTATAAACCAGATTTGGGCAAAAAAATATCTGATTACATCTGTAACTTATATTTGTAGGTTTGTACAAAGTACATCTACAAGAAATGTAGATTACAAAATACACATACAATTGTAATCGGAAGGAGCAATCAGATCACTTTTTGCCTAACACTGCTATGAACGGTATGGATGACTGAACAAATAATGCAAATAACTATAGGAACTCTGCGGAAAATCGTTTCCGGATTGGCCGAGGAATGTGTAGACAGAAACATCGTCAGACGTCGATTTCGTTACTTAATAGAAAAGTACAATAAGTGAGCACATGGAAAATATTTTCTTGTCATGTTTGTCGGGTCTAATAGTATTGTTTATCGAACAGACGTCAGAGTCGCGCTCGAGACTGGAGGTCGGCTGATAAGCATGCTGTTACCGTCGCCACGAGGTACCTAATACTCTATTAACTATAGTGGGCTAGGTGTAGGTTGATGAGAAAACAAAACAAGCGAAATGTATATCAAATTACCTACAAAATTTGAGAATTTCCAGGATCAATCCATCGAAGGTGCCATTAGTATGATAGAGACAGGTTCTCGAAATTTACCATTTTTGATGTTCAGGGTAAGTGCTATGGATGTAAAGTCCATTTCAAATACGAAGCCCCGATTCTACTTGACAAAGTCATTAGGCCTCAACAATAGGATCAGTGATAACAAAAGGTACCTGGCGGTGTGATATTTTTTGCATACATCGGTGTACGACACGTGCCATTATGTAATGGACCAATTAAATGACAAAAGTTTCGAGTGGCATGGGGCCTTCGTATTTGAAATGGACTATATCTATGTTTACAGTTGTTTCGTGTTCGTGTTGAGGGGATTAGTGTCCACAGCATGCCTAGCACAAGAAGTCATTCTGCAATCGCATACGATAAGCAATAGTTAATAAATGTATGACAATGACATACTCAAACGAAACGAAGTCACGTGATCATTTTTCATATTCATAATGGCATCTTGGTTAGGCATGCAGGGTACTTAGACAAGTTGCCAATCGCTAACGCTTAATCGCCAATCGTAAACGAAAGGCAGCTAAGTCTTTGTCGCACTAATATGAAAGAGTGACAAAGAGGGAACACTACGATACGCTACTAAGCGTTAGCGATTGGCAACTTGGTTAAGCATCCTGTTCTCCTTATTTATGCGACGACTACTCAGAACGTAATTTAGTATACTTTTTCTATCCTTTTGTCCTGATTATTGTGGAGGCAACGATCTTTCTAATCCATGATAAAGATTGCAAAATTTGACACTAGAAATGTAATTTCTCAGTATTCGTAGCATAATATTCAGGATAAAATGAAATGAATGCTAACCCGACTTTATCCTTACGCATATTATGTATCAATGACATATATGTCTGCCCTAGGGAAATCAGCGAAGCCTGAGACGACATCCTTAATACTTACTCTGCGATTTGCTTTAACAACTAGAAATCCCAACACAGAATATTGCTGTGACAACAGACGCCATTTTGGCACAATCATTGGGGCCGGAAGTTATAAGGACGACGCTTCCTTCCTTTTACGGAATACCTGTTCAGGAAAAATAAATAAATATGTTTCTTCAGGTGAATATTACATCCAAATGGAACATAAAATGAAGACTGGGATAAATTCCTTAAATTGTAACTGTGTTGGCAATATTTGTGTGTGGTGGGTTTTTTTGTAACGCGAAGTGTATTTGCGTGATTCAACTTTTTTCTATCTGTTATTGCCATGGTTTCGGTCACCTGAGTCACGTTCATTTTATGGAAAAATTATGCTACATAAGTTATTCAATCTTGCAGTTTTCTGGTGTTAAATGCCCTTTCCTTAATGGGCCACCTACAAACATGGACTGCAATACATGCATGTTTGCATCATTTAACCCTTAACTTGGCAGTGTAGGTATCTTAAATGATACATACTTTATGACCCACTTTTTGTATTTTTTTGGCTCTACACAGCGGCGAGGAGGCTAGAACGCACGATATTTTCATATTCATATTCATATTCATATTATTTATTCATTAACAATACATAAGATTGTGTTTAAAATTATGCCAAGTTTAGGGGTAGCATAATTTTACATAAAACCACCGTGACTTACGTAGGTACATCACATGGCCGTAACCGTAGCAATACTCGCAACATACCGAAAAATATTGATTCACTCATTTGCATTCAGCAGAAATGGTATTTGAATGTGGATTAGGCCATATGCACATTTTTATGTTGTACTACTTACTGTATAAAAGAATTAATTAATAAAACGGGATAAAATTAATAATACTAAAACAATCATTGTTTCTACAGTTGCGATATAAATAAACGACTTTATATGCTTCAGTCGGAGTTCAGAACAATGATGACTAATATTTTACAGACAAACGGGTCTTAATCGCGTAAACTTACGTTTAATTATATGAGTCTGCCTGCGACCACGGGTGTAACGTCATGCCCGAAACGTCAGGATATAATTAAACGTAAGTTTACGCGATTAAGACCCGTTTGTCTGTAAAATATGAGTGATAATCGTGAAAGTTTAAATCAATATAATGATGACTAACACAGTCAATGGAGGTATAATCCGTTTCATTGCATTGACGGTCATATCTAGTTAGGTCTATTCATTTGCTTTGACGTGTATTCAATATGGAAATTATATCCGTGATTTCACCTAACATTGTGACGTGATTTCATGACAACCCTATTATGATATTGTTACTATTGTAAGTGCATTATACGTAGGTACGCATGCATACACATGTAAGTCCGATAACTGTTCAAATATACACGATGATTTTTATTTCGTAATCAGAAATATGTTTAACTGTATAAAGAAGTAATTATTTAATTCCCTGAGAGCCACTAAAATCTGACAATCATATTTTTATGGTTTTGGGATACTGAAACGCTATTTATTTTGAAGATAAAAATCATAAATGATTGTTTAATTCTGGGAGAAATTACAAAAACATAGTAATAAATCGGACACAAATTAAGAATTAAAAATGATCTAAAATTCTTAATAACAACATCAATATCCTAAACTCACTTTTTAATATAGTAAAGTTTTTCGAGAGAAGAATTTCATTTTTTTTCGAACGGTGGGAAATGTGTAGTTTCCTACCTAAATACAGAAAAGTGTTCGAAAAACTGTTCTGGATATTAAGTATAATTTAAGTTATCTCCGGTTAGTATAAAAAATCTTCTCATGAATATGCCCGGCTATCGTTACTGTATGTGTTTAGCAACATTCGTTTATACTCCACATATTCCACTAACATGATTATTTTGAAACTAGTTTACCGCAAAGTTAATAATGTGACGTCACCTATTTGCCGGGAGGCTTGTTAGTCGCCAGGTTCTCTCGCGCATGCCAAATTTGATTCTGCGCCTAACCTGACCTAACTATATTACTCGTCTCGTACCTACTTTCTAGCCTAAGATGTTGAACTTATTATAAGGTAACGTAGGCATCAGAACTCGACGAAGCACTAGTATTCAACTTGGACACTTTATGTTTCCTCGCGCAAAGGATTAGTAGTTGCCATACAGCGGGGAAATGCTGCCAGCATCCTCGGCACCATGCCAAGGGGGCCCCATTTTTAGGGTTCCGTAGCCAAAATGGCAAAAACGGAACCCTTATAGATTCGTCATGTCCGTCTGTCCGTCTGTCCGTCTGTCACAGCCAATTTACTCGGAAACTATAAATGCTACAGTAACGAAATTTGGTAAAGGTATGTGTTGTATGAACCGCTACAGGATTATGATACTAAATTGTAAAAAAAACCATTGGGGTGGGGGCCCTCCATACATGTAACTGGGGGATAAAAAAAATTTTTTTGTTGTATATAAGCGTGTGGGGTATTAATAGAAAGGTCTTTGAAAATGATATGAAGGTTTATACATTTCATTTTTATTTAAGCAAATCATTTTCGAGATATCAGCTCTCAAAAGTATGAAAAATGTGTCCCCCCCCTTTATTTTTTAAACTACGCGATATAAAACTCTAAAAAAAAATATATGTTATGCACATTAATAAACTCTATCAACGATTTTTGGTTTGATTAAATTACCTCCTATAGTTTTTGAAGTAGGTTGATTTAACTGTATTTTTTTAATAATAAATTGATAATGGTACGGAACCCTTTGCGCGCGAGTCCGACTCGCACTTGGCCGGTTTTTTGGATGTATTTTAGGTTTATTTAGTTTTAATTTAGAGTTATTTATAAGGTGTTTTATTTACATATTTATTATGTAATTATTTTATTTATCTACCGGATAAAATATCACACTTTATGTTAAAGTGGCAATATCGAACAATCTGATACGCAGGCTGCGCAGGCATTTGGCCGAGCGTAGCGAGGCTGAATAGAGATACAAAGCCTGGTATAGTTGGACTTTTTTGAGCTGAGCTCGTTCTTTTAAAATTCCAGTAGCCTTGGGTTGTAAACCACAAAGTAAGATAACAAACACTCAGTAAAAGCAGAATATAACTGCCTTAGAAAGTTAGTATAGATTATCGACTCTATTCTTTGCACAATAGACAACAAAATATACAAACTAAATAATGGCACGCGACTAATAATGATCCTGGCGGCACGCCTTTTATCTCTAAGTGCAAAATGTCGGAAGTGTTATTTTTTGGTCAACGCATTGTTATTGTTAGGATAAGGGTACAGAGCCGATAATCTAGTGAACATTTACGGTACCATATTGTCCTTTTTCTACTCAACATTTTTTTTCGACTACCTGGCAGTTATATAATGTAGAAAAAGTTATGAGCGCCATTATTTAGTTTTTTATTTTGTAGTCTATTGTGCAAATAATAGAGTCGATATTGTCGATAATCTATACTAACTTTCTACGGCGGTTATATTCTGCTTTTACTGAGCGCTTGTTATATTACTTTGTGGTTTACAACCCAAGGCTACTGGAATTTTAAGAGAACGAGCTCAGATCAAAATTGTTCAAGTATAAGTGCCAAGCCTGGTGAAGTAAGTATAGTGCCTTTATCAAAGGACCATGGGCATATTTGTATGGAGAGTGGACTAAGAACCAACAGAGCTGAAAGTGGTGTCATTAAATAGGTATTTACATTTATTTCATTTCATTCTACAGGCACTATATTCAATTCCATTGCAAAACGGAGATATTTGTATTTTAGTCAGAGTAAATACTATGATGAATGGTGTCTGGACGGCGGTGATTTGCTTAGAGAGTACCCGCAGAACGCCTTACTCATATAAAATTATCCAATGACCAATGGAATTCAACTTTGCACCCATAGAATGATATAAAGTACATAAACAGACCTTTTTAATGACACTACTCCCAGTTCTGTTGGATTTTGGTCCATTTTGACGCATAATCCTTTGCAATGAAATAATAAAATCGGAAGTCTATTTCACAATAAGTAAAAACGAATAAGGAATCTTGAATATTAAATAGGTACAAATATTTTCGACTGACGCGTCAATATTTTTTTATCAGTTTGAGGTAATATTTTACCCGGTAGTCTTTCGGCAATGTCGGTATATTCATTCCCACCTTGTATAAGTGTAGATGGTGTCCGACAGCGATCTGCGTCATTGATAACAACTGATAACCGACTCACACTAAACGTAGTGCGGAGACTGCGGAGTGGCCGCGTCACATTACATCACCGCAACAAATTTAATGAAATAACTACTTACTTAATATAATGATACTTATATTAAACGAGATAGACGGTGCAACACTATTAAACCGAATAACTCTTATGTAATATGCAAAAAACATTACATGAACCCACGTCGTAGCTTTATGATTTTTTGATGCTTTCATACATAGCAAAAATATAATTAGTATTGGAAGGCACGAAAAAAGAATCATGTCTCGACATAAGTTCATGTAACATAATTTTCTTCTTACGACCTCAGGAATACGCTGATAAAGTCATTCGGTTACACCATTTATTAGAATACAAGTTCGTAGTTTCGGACAAAACGCATAAACTTTGTAACATGTCAATATTATTAACGCGCGTCACTCTGCTTCATATTGTAACCAAAACTGGCACACGTCGTTCCTCATTTGTTTCTGTTCGCTCCTGGTTTTCGATTAAAACAGTTTATGCGAGTGACGTCATCGTATTTATCGCATGCGCTGCGGAATAATCGTGTGTATAATTAGATTTAATACGCGCTGTGCAAGGTTTACAGTAGCTGTACCACGACTTTTCAAGCATCGCAATCGGTTTTACCAGGCCTGTCCAACTAGTGCATTCGATTCGAACTGTCAGTGCCACCCCGGGGAGTACATCAGTAGGGCCTCACGGCAAGCGGTGACATACGTCGCGCACTCGCGAATGTTGTTCGTCGAATATCTACGTACTAATTCGACCGCTGTCGGAGAATTGATTATAACAATGAACAATATAAAAAAGGTAATAATTAAATATTAACTCCCTTATTCAATAAACGTTTGCTAACTTAACAAGCCGCTAATAATTGTTTGTCCTTTTTGCTCTTATGGACACATTGTTAAGACCGAAAGGGACAATCAATTATTAGCGGCTTGTTAAGTTAGCAAACGTTTATGAATAAGGGGGTAATATTATATCATTTTCTAAAAGGAAGCAACGTTATTTTTCATAAAACACACGAGTTACGCGATAGAAGAGAGCGTACTTCTATTTGACATTGGCATTTAGCGTTGCGCGGTGGGAATTTGAACATAATAGTATCGTAGCAAGAGTCATTATTTCTTTAAACGGGTTTTTGGAGATGATTTTCTGTACTTGTACTAATACGTATTCTGTGGTTTTACTCGATACGTAAAGCAGGCCATCGTGATCGCTCGCATTATGTTAGTGCGAGGGCGATATAATGCTTATATTATTATGGTTGTTCGGTTTTAAAACGTAGTTCTGTGTTACATTTTTCTTATTTATTGCTTAAATTATGTCTTTTCGTTTTCTTTGAGATACTAACAATATCAATTAATAATAACCCTTATCCTGGTACATGGAACCATGGATTTAACTTAGGTTTAATTTAATATATGCGACAAATATTTTACAGTTACTTAGGCAGTTTAATTTAACGTTTCATTTAATATATTTTTCCAGTGAACCCTGATTGTATATTTTCCCATTTCAAGCTTAATTTAGAAGCCCCAGTACCTGTAGAAACTTGTTAAGAAAAAAACTTATTTGACCCTCGCAGATTTGAGATTAGCTTCATTTACTTATGTTTAGCTTACTGCTTTATAGTCTTCTATTAGACTACGACTTAGTAATTGGATTTTTGGTAAGAACTTTTTACGGTAATTCGGAAAGATAATTGGGAAAATATTTTCTTTTGGTAGCCCACAATAACGCTGTTTGTGTTACTCCAACTACTTATTTAGTAAGCTTGACATGATAAAAAAGCCTTGTCTTACTTTTCTTATACTAAAATGTAAGTTCTACCGGAAAAAAAACCGGTTCAAAATCTGTTGCGGAGTTTTACAGATTGAAGCATACATTGGCCGTGTGGTAACGGCAGTAAGGATACCATTTGTCACCACCTTTACTCTTCATTCGTCAGGGTCATCATAGTGGACATATAACCACGATCGCCAATCCGCTTGCCGATGGTGATTATGAGCATTAACCTCCTAATGCTAATATATAATGATTAGTATTTAAAAAATTCAGTAATCGCCAGGCTGGACAAGCGGATTAGAGATCTCAGTAGGTAGTGTGTGTGGAAACATAAGGAAGTCTCTGCTGTACGGAACAGGGTTAAATTTTCAAAATGACGGGCGTTTGTCTGATCATTGATCATCAATCTTCTATCAATTAATGGTCAGGTACACTTCTATCCCTTAGTCAGCTCTTAAGATACCTGCAACGGCAGAGTCGGTGTATACGTATTACGTATACAACTTTATTTATTGCAATGCAAGGAATACGATGAACAATGTTATTCATATTTATAAACCCGACTGCACTATAAAGAGTTCTATTAAACGTGTTTTACATTACATGTTATTGTAAGTTGCATGAATACGGTAAGTTTACCGTCGCTTATTGATCCTGTAAGACGGCTGCATGCAAACAACGTGTTTTCAGCACAAAGCCCTTTTATAACCAGCTCTGTGGGTACAGTCAGCATCAAACATTATGATACCATTCTCATAATTCACCATTTATCTATTAAGTACATATAAATATTTTACGCGATTGGAGCAAATAAGCAAGAAGCGGAAACCTTCATAGCAAAAATAAAACTGTCAGAGGGATTGAACGAAGTGTTTTATCGACTATCGATATTCTAAATGAAACATCGTTAAGAAAATGTAATTAGGCTATTAGATATATACGAGTGCAGTGGAGACCAGATAGTTAATTAGGGACATAATTACAAATGTTGGATTTTTTTGAAAAAGACTCCGTCCACCAATTATGTTTTGAATAACACGTTGTATAATCATTGTTTGACTAACTCTAAACCGCATTAAAAAAATGTGTATTCCATTTTTGATTAACTTTCCATACTTTGTCCCTTATTAAAATAATTTAAATTACAATGTCATAGAACACAATAATTATAGCCCTATTAATCCACTGTATAATATAATACATGTAAAGAAAATCGGTATAAACCTTTCTTTAATACCAAACTTGTCTATTGGCATTGGCCATCAACTAAGTTCGGTGTCATAATTGACATTGTCTTGAATGACGGATAAAATATAGAAAGATTTGTTCATTGATACAAAACATAATTGTGATATAAAGAACTGCTAAAGAAAGGGCTTTAAATGTAGTTTTATAATGATAATCACCACACGGTGTATAAAGAATAGGCGAAATTGCGTTTCTCTGTAAGCGAAAGAATTTTATTGAAATAAATTATTCTTCTAACTGACTAAACATTATTTAATTATTACAGTACTTACCTGTAAGCGAAAGAAACTACATTTAAATTGCAAATATTTCACGATTCGTGAAATATGGAAAAGCTAAGGTTTGATTTTACTGTGAAACCGGCAATAGATGGAAAATCAAATGTCATTTGTATAACAACAATCGCGACTCCCGAAGGAAAAATTTTCGGATTACCACCAGAATACCAGCCTGTACATATGCATCCAGAAATAATAAATACATCCAACTTTGCCAAAATAAGAAAATCCTTAACGAAAAGACATCAAACAAGAAAAATTTGGATTGCATTGACGGATCAAATTTCAAAAGTATACTTGGATGAAGAAGAAAACATACAGTGTAATGATGTATATTTGGAAGAAGTTTTAGAAACACATGCTGAACCTACCCCTAACAAGTCCAATGAAACCCTGGAAAAACTTTTAGAAAAATTACTTGCAGAAAAAGAGAAAAAGTCTGAAACACAAAATCTTGGAAAAATTGCTAAGGACTTTATGATCAATAAATTTTCGGGAAGAAACTCAAATGCCTTTCAGTGGATTCAAGATTTTAACAAAGAATGTGAACGCTTCCAAATTGATGAAGACAGAAAAAAGATAGAAATTCTAAAGAACTTTCTGGAATATTCTAGTGTTGACTGGTACAATTGTATGATAATGAAATTTACTGTGGAATCTGAGTGGAGCAAATGGGAAAAATTTTTTTGTGAAACATTTGCGAACAAAGGATGGTCTCCCATCAGAT
>JALPQI010024407.1:0-10873 GCA_025490895.1 Thaumatotibia leucotreta
CGTAATTGTTGTTTGAAGCTCTTCATTTTGATACCAAACTCGATAAGTTTCTTTCATATTTATTTTTTTTGGTTAGATAATATTGAATTTTTAGGCCGCCATATTGTTTTTAACGTGACGTCACATATCTTATGTTACCCGCGACGTCACGAGGATTCTAATGATACCTTACACTATTAAAAACGGTTTAGTAGTCCCGAAGATCTGCGCGTTTAAAGAAAATATGAAACATACATAGGGACTGAACACATATACTCGTACTCTCCTTTTGGCAGTCGTGTAAAAAATAGGTAAAAATAGATTAGGTACATTTAAAACATTAATAAAAATTTTATACATTTGAAACAGATATTCAGTTTCATTAAAATGTCCAACAATTCTTATAAAATAATACAAAATAATAATAATAATAATTTACCACGTCAAATAAACTCAATATAAATTAATTAACTAAATAGAAGAAGGTAACATGTCATATACATTTGTCAAAAAAGTTTGCATAATATTCATTAATGGAATAGAATGGGCGTGTTAAAAAATATTCCTTTACTTTCTTGTCAAAGGTTTTTAAGTCCTTAATATTTTTCAAATTATCAGGAAGTGCATTGTAAACTCTAATGGCCGTGTTGTTCAAACTTTTGTCAAAGTGGATATAATGGATGTCATTTAAAACTAATCTATTTCTATTCCTAAGATTGTGGCTTTTAGTCATACCTTGCTGAATATAGTTTTTTTTATTAGTGAAAATGTAAATACACAGACGATACAGATACAAAGAAATAACAGTCAAGATTTTGTTTTCAACAAATATACTACGATGGGAGTCAGGAACACAGGCACATTTTTCGATTATTCTCAGAGCTTTTTTTTGTTTAAGCAGGACTGAGTTAATGTTAGTTCCGTTTCCCCAGACTTCAATGCAATATCTTAATATGCTCTCAAAATACGAGAAATACATTGTTAACAATATATCTTTACTGGAAATATTCATTAATGATTTCATGGCATAACACGCACCTGCTAATTTCTTATTAACCTGATCAATTTGGTTGCTCCACCTTAGAAATGGGTCAAGGTCTACACCGAGAAATTGAATAGTTGTAGCTTTACTGATGGGGATACCACAATCGAAGTCAGGACTAGAATTACTTCTACGGAATGTCATGTAAAAACTCTTACTGCAGTTCATTTTTAACCCGTTAGCCGTAAACCATGTTAAAAGTTGTGTCCAAGACTCTTCCATATGTTGATCCAAAACTATAGTGGATGGCGCATTTAAGATGATACTGGTATCGTCCGCATAAAGATAGGGGGTTCCGTGCCTTATGGTATTTGGTAGATCATTTATAAAAATTATAAACAATATAGGTCCTAGCACAGATCCTTGTGGAACTCCAAATTTAACTAATTTCTCCTCAGACTTTACTGAGTCGCCACCTGTAATATTAGCGAGTTCGACATACTGGTATCGATTGGATAAGTATGATTTCAATAATGCCAGAGCAGTGCCACGTATGCCATAGAAATCTAGCTTGTTTATAAGAATTCTGTGATCTACACAGTCAAACGCCTTTGTTAAATCACAGAAGATACCCCCACAAGTAAGACCAAGGTTTAAATTTGTCATGATTTCTGTGACTAGTTTACTTACGGCTGCTAAGGTGTTTTTATTTTTCCTAAAACCATACTGATGGGAAGAAAATAGAGAATAATGCTCAAAGTGACATTGTATTCTAGTGGCTATACATTTCTCGAAAACCTTTGCAAGAATTGGTAGAAGTGATATCGGTCTGAAATTATTTAAGTCCGTTTTACTACCTTTTTTATGGATAACAATAACCTTAGCTTTTTTGAACATTTCTGGAAAAATTCCATTAATTAGACAGTCGTTGAAAATTATGCATAAGGGAATACATAATGCTTCGACATTCGTTTTTATTAAGGCTGTGTCTAAGTTATCAGGTCCCCTCGAGTATGTGTTTTTAAGACCTTTTACAATCTTTATGACTTCTGGTTCTATGATTGGTGTTAAAAATATCGAATGAATACTAGAAATGACATGTTTGCTAAGAATGTTCATATATGTGTAATCATTATCACTTAATGTGCTTTTACCAACATTAACAAAGTAATTGTTGAAGGTGTCAGCTATAGTCTTATCATCATTAACCATTACGTTGTTTATTTTAAGGGTGATCTTCTCATTCCTTTTGCTTTTACCCGCGTTTTCTTTTACCAAGTTCCAAATTGCCTTAGATTTATTTTTAGCCTTACTTATTGTATTTTTGAGATAGCGTTTCTTAGCTGTAATTAAAACTTTCTTAAATGTCATTTTATATTGTTTAAAGTAAGTTAATAAATTATTATTAGGATTTATTTTTGTCACTACTTGCAACTTCCTTTTTTTACGACTGGATTTTTTAATACCTCTAGTGAGCCAGTTTTTAGGTTGTTGTTTGCAGACGACTGTTTTAAAGGGGAAATGTTCATCAACTAATTGGTTTAACATATTGTAAAATAACTCTAATTTTTCATTACAGTCCTTATTTGCAAACTGCAAATCCCAGTCAATATTTTTTAGAGTACTTTGAAAAGCTTTAATACATTTCGGACTAAAAGTTCTCCTTTTTATAGTTTTAGTTTCATGGGAATCCAGTCCTGATGGGATATTCATCTTTATAATTTGTGCATCATGATCCGAAAACGTGCATGAGCTCACATGTGCATCACAGTAATGTTCGAAATTTGTAAATATATTGTCTACAGTAGTCGAAGATGTTCCAGTGGTCCTTGTGGACTCTAAAATTGTCGGCCTGATATTGTACTCTAGTAGTAATTGTAGCAGTGCTTTAGTTCTGTTATCTTCTAGCTGTTTAATATTAATATTAAAGTCACCGGCAAGAATAACGTTCCGGGATTTTATGCTATTGAGGTACTTTTCTAGAAGATCTAAGAAATATTTTACATTCGAACTCGGACATCGATATATAACGGTTAAACTGAATTTTGTACTACGTGTTATTTCTACAGTGATTGTTGAGAGTTCAAAGACCTTTTCATGCAAGAAATGGGTCACATCCACAACCTTACAATGATCAGCAATCTCTTTTTTAACGAAAATAATTGTACCTCCTCCCCGAGAGCATGATCGGGAGGAATGTGAGGCTATTACATATCCTGGTAGACAAATTGAGACATATTCGTCTGGTTCTAGCCATGTTTCGGTCAGCATGATGATGTGTGGTTTTGTACATAGATCTAATTGTATAAAAGCTTCTAAGCTCAATAACTTATTACGTAATCTATTAATATTCAGATGCATCAGACATAGTTTACTTAGTTTATCATTATTACAGTTATTGTCATGCAGGTCCTTCATAAAAAAGAATGTCCATTATATAAATTTTCATTAATACCTCTTAATATAATATTTAATGAGGTGGCAAGTTTGAATTTGCCTGTCATTTTTAATTTATAACCATCAATCTTATAGTCAATGCCCGTAATATTACGGTCAATATTTTGGAAAAACGCAAAGTCATACTTTTCCATACATTTGGATAAAAGACTATTAATTTTGCTAACATGAGAATTAAACCTAGAGGCATTGACATTAATACTACTTGGAATATTGCATACAATCACATTACAATGGGACAGGTACTTAACAACGTTGTCTATCATAGTTGTTGTTTGGGTTGGCGAGTATACGTTGTAATCACTTCCTCCGCACATGATTATTACGCAGTCTTTTTTTGTAAACCCACTGGTTTTTTCTGCTAAGTTCTCCAGGACTCTGTCTGTAGTCCCCATATATATTACGTCCGCAGTGAAATTGTAGTCACGTCGACGTAGGCGCGACAATATGGAGATTATTTCAGTCCCATGAAAATCGGACACTAGCAGAAGGTTTGGTTTTTGCTGAACAGGTGTCGGTGTGTGCTGATCAATATCGCCTCTAGATGTTATTTTTGATGTGTCAGTAATTTGGTTTGATTGGTCTAATCGATACTCATTTTGTTGTTCCCTTGTCCTGATTCTGTTGTTTGCCATTTCCAATTTAATTTTATGAGTGAAAAAAAAAAAAAATAAACAACTTTTACTATGAGGCTAAACCCTAATTCACGAAAAAAATGTTGACAGTTTCATACATTTTGATTGCATGATCATTGAACACGTTGTATGGGAGAGTAATTTTTTTTTCGCGTATTCTAGTTTGGCCCCATAGTAAAAGTTGTATGATCTAAACATTACTGTGCTTCTTTCTATGCTCTACGAGGTGATACATATTGTATATTATAACGGGATGTTCTCATTTTAAAACTCGTCACGTCAGGCAAAAGTGAATGTGTATTTGCCTGTATTTACTACACTTAGCTTATCGCACGAGGCAGTAACTATTAAAACATCATATAATAATACACAGGGTGCTCACGAGCATTCCGAAAGATTTTGAATATGCATTCTAGACATCAAAATAAACAAAAAATATTATGAGACCTAATGCCAATTCCACCAAAAAATTTTTTTTTCTTTTTTTTAGGCTTTTTGTATACTTTTTAACATTTCCAGCACTTTTTTATCATAACAATTTGTTTAAATTATTTATTTCAATTGTTTTTTTAGGTACAGGTTATTTCGTCAAGTCTATTCGTATTTTTTGATTGTCAGGCAAAAGGTATGGTAATATTAGAACACATTGTGGTAGCATTGTCATCAAAAGTTAAATGACGAGTTACGTCGAAAAACTTATTTCGAAAAAAGGTTGATTGTCTCCGAAACCAAGCCGAATCCAGGAAATATTATATGACATTAAAGGCTCTAAATATGGTCAGGAATCCAGCATTTAAATCTTTCGGAATGCTCACAAGCACCCTGTATAATCCTGTGGCTCGAATGGTCTGCGTTATTAATATCAATACATTGTTTAGCAGTTAGGGTCATAATTTATTGGCATTCCTTTCCGGTACAAACTTAGAAACTATAGGCACTTATGAACCGCTGGCGTCCGGTTCAGTATATTGTTAGTCAAGAATTATATCCCTGTTTGGCGATTATTTGGCCGAAATCTAGTTACTCTTCTTTATTCTTCAAGTCAAAGTCAAAGTCAAACTATTCTTTATTCAAGTAAACTTATTAATAGGCATTTTCGAATCGTCTGACATTATCAAGAGAGACAGAAAATCTACTACTGGTTCAAACCCTACGCCGTTCCTGAGAAGAACCAGTAAGAAACTCAGTTGGACTTATTTTTTTTAATCAGTATAATAATACATCGTATTAAAATAACATGCATTAAATAATTTATTACATAAAAAAAAGATCATTTTTATGAAAAAGAGAAATAAATAAAGAATCATAATAATAAACAAAAATAAGTATTATTGTACAAGTTCACAATATTATTAAGCATCTATATCTATACTACTAGAGATGTAAAGGTCCTCTAGTTGTCAGATTAGAGACGTAAAAGGTCTCTAATCGTCATAATTTTAACAATAATAATAAAAGGCTTATTAAGCTTTTTACCTTTTTTTATTGACCACATGTCACATCATTTTATCGTAAGTACTTAAAACAATGTTTAAGTAAACATAATAGACAATTTGTTATCTCTCACTGGTTCCCAAGATACAGGCTCGGCCTCGTTTGGGAACCACTGTACATATACTCGTAACGTCGTGTTAATGTATTTTTTTTCTCTTGTCTCAATAAACAGTTCATTTGGGCATTTCTTTGAGCATTTCAACCACCGTGGCTTCAGTGGCATCATTATTACTCGATTTCTGTGGGTGTCTCATACATTGTTTGGATATCTTGGTATTGTCAACTACGTCTACTAAGATATCCAAAAGCTCTTGCATCTCTCACGGGATTCGTGTGATATGGCTGCCACCCAAGTCACAGCTTTTGAAACGCTCGGAAAAATTCCCATTTCATTTCATTTCATGTGATGACCGTGGCAAACAAGTATACGACCCATATTAAAACATTTTCGAACCGGGTTACTCACGTATTTAAGTCGATGATTGCTTGCGATGTATCGCAGCACCCTCAGCCAAAGCCCGACGCGTACTGTACTGCTACGACACCCGCAGGAGGAGTTGGTGGTGGTGACAAATTTATTCTTACTGCCGTCACGGCATGGTCTAGATGCACCTTAAGAATGATGACGATGATTTAAAAAACACGTTTCACGTTAAACATTGAATTTTATATTTGCTTGTACCCGCATTCTGTTCATCAGAGCCGATTGATCAAACGTACTCGTATTGTTAACGATGAGATTAAAATGGTTTGGGTACGTATTCATGTCGTCCTTGTAATTTTGTATTATGAGTATCATTTTAGTACATTAGTCTCGTACGACATTTTTTTAGTGCAGATGGCCCTCCGAAGTTTTGAACCTGACGTAAAATGACACACTTCTCGCACTAGAGCCTACAAAACGCACCATCTGTACTAAAACAAATTTAACGTTAGCATATTTTATAGTAAAGGTCATCTCTGGGCGATAAAAAAAACCATCGCGAACTATTTGTTTACGCAAAAGAGCGACTATCTTTTGTACTATAACTGACGTGAGACACAAACATATTTATCGAACGGGTTACTCACGTAATTTTAGTCGATCATTGCTCGACATGTTTCGATCCATTTAGAGGATCCACATCATAAATCGACAAAAAAATCGAGAAGTTATTGACTAAAATGACGTGAGTAATCCGTTTTATAAATATTTAAATATATTTTTTGTATCTTTATATCACTATTAGATAGCTCTTTGCTTCCTTGCTATTGGTGGAACCAGTGCCTAACGTAAAACCAACATTTCTCCATATGGGAAACAGTGATAAAACAATAGAAATCCCACTACGCCCATCCATTATGCAAATGACGTCAAAATTTCACTAGTTTTCTCCCCTGTGCGCAAAATTGAATATTCATTGCGAGGCCGAGGCCGGGAATTGTGCCCTTTCCAGGTATTATTGACGCCTCTGAGTATTCCTCGTATTGGTTGTAGCTAATGGACGGCATTCGAGGTTCAAAACTGAGATTTGAAATTAGATAAATAAATAATTACTGGATGCAGGGTGGCACAGGACCGGTCGTTGTGGCAATCTTTGGAGGAGGCCTATGTTCAGCAGTGGACGTCTTTCGGATGACATGATGATGATGATAAATATGATGATGAAATAATTATTTCAATCTAGTCTAAAATATAAAGGTACGTAGGTACATTATTTAAAATGAAACTTGAAATTATATTTAAAAACCGGCCAAGAACATGTCGGGCCATGCTCTGTGTAGGGTTCCGTAGCTTTTCAAAAACGGTTGAGCTCAACATGATTTTCTGGACTCACGGATCATAAATTAGAGGGGGGGGGATACAGTTTATTTTATTCTATCGCGGAATCTCCGAAAATATTGACTTTAGAAAAGACCTTTTTTGGAACCCTTATTGATTTTCAAAGACCTATTCAACGATATACTATAGAATTACAGCAAAATAACAACAATATCCCCTTTTTACTTCTCTAAAAAAAATACAGTTTATTTTACCACTTTGAAAATCATATTGATTACCTACTTGTGACATTTGTTACAATCCATTATTCATTATTATTTTATTAATTATAGGTACAAGGGTCAAAATTATTTCATTGTTTTAATTTATGTCCCTAAAAAACGTGACGCAGTGGTGATTTTTGTATGAGATGATGTTTTGTTTTCAATTTCTGATGTATGGATTAATTTTTTTTTAATAGTGAGTCGCAATAGCAATTAAAAGCGTGACAAAGTGGTATGAAACAAGACAACGAAAAGAATTTTGACCCACATAATTCTGTCTCAGATGTAGGTAATTAAATCATATGACTAATGATCATTTGATTAAATTGGTACCAGTACTAATATTAAGTTTTAAATTAATATTTAATTTCAAATATGTATATGGACATAAATAATAAAATAAAGAATTCTTTTCAACATGTTTTCATAATAAATAAATAAGATTTTTATGTTTTAATCAAGGCGACATGGCCAAAATTGTAACGTAAAATAAAACCCGGGGAGAGTTTTACGAGCAAAGTTTTCAATTTTATTGTCGCCCCGTATAGAAATATTTGTGTCACGTATGCAATGAAACAAATATATTTTTAGCGGAAATATGTTAACGGTCACAAATTCATTTTATCTACACAAATATCGTTAAGTGCTCTAAACGCGTTCAGAAACAATAGACAATGACCAGCATTACCCACCATCAGAACTTGGCACATACATAAAGTTAACATTATATACGATTTTTCCGGAGGTTATGAGTTTTAAATTTGGAACAGCTGTCAAATTCAAGTGAGGTCTATTCTGGTAACTATAGATATTCAGCCAGTCATCGACACAAAAAGTTAATTCAGTATGTTTTTCAGTTACAATCGGACGATAGTTTCATATCGAGTGACACAAGATTAGGGACATCACTCGATTGTCTATGATTTAAAAAAAAATTATAGAGATTCAAATCGCTGCCATTCCGAGCAGCTGTCTTTTGTTTGTTGGCTTACTACTACAAGTGAACAATTGTGAAAAAAATTGAATACTTTGTGATAATACTGATAATTACTTGATAATGAGTGGCAGTGACTCGGATAACGATATGAGCACTCTGCCGGACATATTCAATGCAGCTATGACCGCAACTAACAACCTGTTGCCGCAAAAGTAGAGAGCCACGTATGAGAAAGCTTTGTTTCTGAACGTATCTTAGAGCACTTATGATATGTGTGTAGATAAAGTAGTGTATGCAACTATACGTAATCAGGCATTACAACACTCGTGTGATGCTATTATGAAACTCACCTTCGGTTCGTTTCATAAACCCACACTCGAGTTGTAATGCCCCTCATTACGTACGGTTGCATAAACTACTATTATGTCAAAAACTATTTTTATTAGTACGTTTGACTGGTGAAAAACGTAAAAAACAACCGAACGTGTATCTTGTTTATGTATTTAGGTATCTACATGTGTAATGTGTATCTATTATACAGGATGGTCAAATGGGTCAGAATGGAAGTTTTAGAAACCATAACAGACAACGAAATCTTCTCTTAGGAACCATGACTTCGATTTTAGTAAAAAAAACTGCATTCATGATACACTTACAAAAATACGTGTAGGTATATATCGTCGCTTGGTACCCACATCGCAAGCCTTAAATTGATCTTATCGTGAGAATAGCTAGGTCGATTTGTGTAAGATGGCCCATAATAATGATTTATTCATGTCCCATGATCTTTTTCTTACCTAGCGTTATCCCGGCCTTTGCCAGGGTCCGCTTTCCTGCTACATTTCCTCCACTTTGCGCGATCCTGGGCATCTACTGTAAGCCCATTCATACTCATGTCAGCCTTCACGACATCTAGCCATCTCTTCTTTGGTCTGCGGGGTCGGGGGCCGTCAAGGGCTAGGTTAAGGCATATGTTTCCTACGTAGTCAGGTAACCTACGACAAACGTGACCAAACCACCGAAGACGGCATTCTTGAAGCTTCTCCGTTACATCACGGACTATTTATCTCCCATTATCTTATATTAATGTCCCATGATATTTACGAGTATGATGATTATTTAATGGAAAAACCTGAGGTTTTAGTGCCAACGTCAACGCAGGGGAGTTTAATTTATCAATTTACTGGATACGCTATTGTGTCGCGGTAATGCTTTCAGAACGAACATTTATGTTAAACACTGAATAATGTACGTTATATTAATAATTCAATTTATTTCATTAAGGACACATTGTAAGCCTCCGTAGCCGTAGTTGGTAGTGACCCTGCCCACGAAGCAGGAGGTTCGGGGTTCGAATCCCGGGAAGGGCATTCTTTGTAAAATATATAGACAGCCACGACCAAGGATCTAATATTTGTGATAAATAAATACACAAATAATGCCCTCGCCGGGATTCGAGCCCGGAACCTCCAGCTTCGTAAGCAGGGTCACTACCAACTAGGCTACGGAGGCTGACAAAACTTTGACTTTTTCACAGATTTAATTTTAAAACTGTACAATCTATGTACATGAATTAAATATAACTAACCTAACCTGTATCTAAGATTGGCCCTTGTGGCATTGTACCAAGGATGCTGGCAGCATTTCCTCGCTGTATCGCAATAAAAATGTATTTTTTTTACGATAGACCCATAATTCGTTTGACCTCCCATCCCTCACATACATACATCATCAGCCTATGATAGTCCACTGCTGGACGTAGGCCTCTCCTATGAACTATACGTATAAGCGCATTAGGAGGCAAATGCGCACAACTGCTGGGCAAGCGGATTGGCGATCGCAGTAATGTGTACACTATGAGCTGCTGCCCATCATCAATCTTTTATCAAATAATGTGACAAATGTATTCTTACTGCCGTCACCACACGGCTGCTCTCGGTATTACTAAATACATTGTGTATGTAAGTGTGTACTGTGTTCAGATAATTGAATTTGCTACGGTCTAGAACTTAGTTGATTACCAACGCATCCCCAGGCGTGCCAGTTGCCTAGTTACGAAACTAACTGCTTATCTAACAGCTTGAGAACCATTGTTTAACTTCCTACTATTACGATGCGCTGGCAATGCTGGCATGTATATTTTATATAAATAGAAAGTTTGAGAAGCGCTTTTAAAATATAGTTTAAAAATTTTGAGGAACTATATTACACAAATTTACAAAGCTACACACAAATTAAGTACACTAATTAAAATCTTGGAGGAGTAGACAAAATAATACAAGTACTATTGAGTATATAAATATACACTTATGTACATTGAAAATCGAATAAATATACCTTGAGCCTCGGTTCCCGTTTTCCATC
>JALPQI010024409.1:0-20418 GCA_025490895.1 Thaumatotibia leucotreta
TACTAAAATGGCCAAATATTCGAATTGGAAGCCCTTCGTGAACCCCGTGGTTTTTTGTCTCATCCCCTAATAGCCACCTAATTACGAGCATGACTGGGTCCTTCGAGATTTAATTGCCTCGAGGGCTATCAATTAAACTAGGCACTTTCGTGTTTGTGTAAGGTCCTAATATGTTAAAGGTTTAATTATAATTTAAGATACGGGTTAAGTGACAGGAAATTAGAGTCAATTTGCACGTTTTCATATTATAATAGTTTAAAATGTCGGCATCTATTTACAAACGAAAAACCGGCCAAGTGCGAGTCGGACTTGAGCACGAAGGGTTCAAACAATCATAAACAAAATGGGCATAAAAAATGACGTTTTTTGTATAGAACGCTCTTAATAAAACGAAGGTTGTTCCCCCTGTACTACAAATCATGACATTTATAAGATAAATATCATGTTAAAAAGCACATAAGAAAATGAATACATACCTCTTTATCTCTTTATCTGTAAGGGTTCGATCATAAAATAAGTCTTTACAGATTTTAAATATAAGCTTACCAAAGAAAAACTATCTAGTTCACCAATCCACCAACTTCCAAAGTGGGAGTTAGACTGATGACCTGGTGAAGGTCGCAGGTGTCTGGTTGCGGGTGGCGCAGGACCGGTCATTGTGGCAATCTTTAGGGGAGGCCTATGTTCAGCAGTGGACGAATTTCGGCTGATATGATGAAGGGTCTACGCTAGCTGGCAAGATGCCCGCCGCTTGATAATGGAGACCTAGAGTCTCCGAAACATGTCGCGCTTAGTGATTAAATACACGTTTAACCGTTTAATTATGTGTTTATAGATTTAATACAATACCTACTTGTTTTGCCTTCGGAGTAGCTGTTAAGGAAGGTTCATGTGCTTATTAATGAAGTAAGAAAGCATTTGATGTTATTAATAAGTGCCCGTCCACCCGTGCGACCTTTAAAGTTCACATGCGGGCATATTATTACAAGCTCTTATTTAACTTTGCTAGAAAAGCGTGGATACCTTTAATTATATCCTCTACCTATAATAATATCAAGTAAATGTTCTAAACAAGCGGTATCGTGTCAAGCCAAGTTCAAGTAACAGACCTAGCGAGCAGCACCGTGTGTATTGATAAACCGGAATCAGAAGGAGATTCTAAACTACTGTTGACACAACAAATGGCACAACATTTATCAATAAAATTCTTAGTTGTTTATGTAGTGATTGATTAATTAATTTATTGTCTGTAAGTGTCTGCACTATGAATAACTACATATGAGCATATCCTAGATTGACTAATACATTGTTGAGTCAACAAACTTTCAAATCCTATTGTAATCGCGGTTTGATAATAATAATTATTACACGATCCATTTGGAAAATCCGTCATAACTCAGAAACGGTTTCACATAAAGGTGCCTTACATTTTATGTTGATATAATAAATTTCAGGTCTGGACAATGAATTAGGCACCCGTTTAGATCTCACTTCTTTTTATCGTTGAAGTATACAACCAAGGCATATAATATTATAATATTAAACTTGGCTCTCATTTCACATTTATGTTTTTGATGGGTTATTGTTTTTAAAAAACTGCAAAAGATTCTCATCAATTCAGAGCTCGATAATTCCTTACACCTCAACAGTTATGGTGCATTTAGACCAAACGAGCATTCGCTCATTGTATCCCCCACTCTACGGAATCAACGAATTTCGACGAATCACGTTTTGTGTAACGAACGAATATTGTAGAGTGGGGGATAGAATGAGCGAATGCTCGTTTGGTCTAAATGCACCTTTACCAGCATGCAACGTTCAATTCTATGCTAAGGTTAGGAACAACACGAAATCAAGCATTGCGATTGACGCCATCAGATATACCGGGGCGCCCGGGATGCTCACAAATATCTGAGCAGGGTGCTTAGCCAAGTTACCAATGGCTAACGCTTAATCTTCAATCGTAAACGAAAGACAGCTAACTGTCTTAGTCGCAATAATATGAAAGAGTGACAGAGAGGGAAAACTACGATACGCTACTAAGCGTTAGCGATTGGCAACTTGGCTAAGCACCCTGGCCTCTATTGCCATGGCGTTAGAGTAGATATTTTCACGTTCATTTTGCCAACAGGCTACTACAGTTTCCATCAGATATATCGTAGCGTCCGGAGCACTCAAAAATATCTGAACACACCTCTATCGCTATGGCAATAAAGGCGTCTTCAGATGTTTTTATTTTTATTTGAAATAGGCTTACTCATGGCCACAGACTAGCCAAGGGCAGAGACGTGGCCTACGATGGAGTGAGTTTGCCCAGAAGGTGCCTATTCACCCTTGACTTGAAGGTAATAGTTTTTGAACACTCCGGACGTTACAATACATCTGATGGCGCCTGAAACTGTATTCTTCTTCTCCTCCTTCTTCTTCGTCAGCGTGTGTTCGCCCACCGTTGGCCATACGCCTCTCCAACTTGCTTCCACACAGCGCGGTTGTTTGTTTCCCTCTTCCAAACCGACCCTGCTGTCTCCTTTATGTCATCGGACCATCGGGCTGGTGGTCTGCCCACACTTCTTCTTCCAAGCCGGGGTCTCCACTCTAAAACGCGCTTGCTCCAGCGTTCGTCGTGTCGTCGGCACATATGGCCGGCCCAAGCGCAAGCCCATTTCAGCTTGGCAATTCTGTGCCCCACATCAACCACCTTAGTGCGTTGTCTGATGAGCGTGTTCCGTACTCGGTCTCGCAACGTTAGGCCCAGCATTGCTCGTTCCATGTTTCGCTGCGCCACTTTGCGAAACTGTATTATGTTTCCAGAATGCGTCAAAAACAACCCGTAGCGCTCTCTATAGGCCTACCGAGATCTACGAAAATCGTAAATTTCGAGCACCTGTCCTTGTCACTCTAACGCAGCCGTCGATGGAGTGACAGAGATGGATACCGGAAATTTACGTTTTTCGAAGTTCACGCTAGAGCTTGGATGAAAAATCGTTCATCAAATTCTACATGTGCGTACACGAAGCAATTAAAAAATCACACAATTCACAGAGTAGCGTTCCAGCCGTGCCGTTTCGCTGAAATGACCCAACATTCGGTCTCGTTTGTCAATGTCACGTTGTAGTAATGGAAATTTTGTGTCAACTGGTCGCTGGCTGTGATTTTATTATCTGTGTTATCACTTGGGGGATCTGTGTAACCGGACTGAATTTCGTGTTTGATGTGTGACCGAGTTTCCTTTGAAATGATGATTTAAAAGGCGAAAATAATACTGTTTTTTTTAAGACGGTTAGGATAGAAATTAATTGTTAAATAAATAAATATCTTGGAACATCTTACACAAATCATCCTAGTCCCACGGTAAGGTCAATTAAGGCTTGTGATGTGATGCTATGATTCTGTATCTTTGAACTTTAAACGCTGAAACCATCGTTAATAGAAATTGCAAAATGTGTAAACAAACCAATAATATTCAAAATGTGTTTAATTTCCAATCTATTACGAATATTTCTTTCAAAGATTTGGATATTACTTTCAAATGTTAGTTTCAATCTTCTATAAAGGAATAGTCATTGACAATTCTAACTCTTACATTGCTCACTATGAAGTAAACCTGACACCTGTCATTTCAATACATTATGTGTCAAAAAACATTGTTGACAAATAATGTATGAACAGCTATGCTATTCTCTTATTCACACATTCGACGCTGCGTTCGTCAACAAGCTCGACGACGAGACAGCCTTCACTTCGACGTAGAGCGCAGCGCTGCGAAAAATTGTATTCACTAACATAGAACAGCTCGTCGTCGAACTGTAGGCGGTAACTCTCGACGCAGTGTAGTTCCAGCTCACGTCGCATTCGTCGCCGAGCGCTAGTGTCGTTTAAAGTGCATTAGTGAATACCATTTTTAGGCTCGACGCTGCCGCAGTGCTGATACAGCGCTGGTAGCAAGGCGGTTTCCTTAGTGAATAACACTGCTGAAAGCTACGATATCTGTGGGTCGCTTCTGGGTAAGATTGGCACAAGACCGGGACGAATGGCATACATGAAGAATGCTCAGCAATGGGCGCTCATGGGCTGATGATGATGATGATTAAAGCTGTCAGGATTTATTTAATTGTGGCCGATCACTGTAGTAGACTCTTACGACACCCACGGGAAGAGTTGGAGTGGTGACAAATGTATTCTTACTGATGTCACCACGCGGCAGGACTTGCTTTGAATCAACGTAATTCGGTTAAAACGCAAGCACCAGCCAACCCAACCCAGAGATAAAGAGCAGGCCATCTTTCTTTTTAATGACGACCGTAAAAATACTTTTAAAGGCACCATCGCGATGCCATTTATTTACAAGATTAAACTGATTAAAATTAAAAAAATTATTTGAAACAGAAAATAAACCATTTAATAAAATATTTTAAAAATAATAATAAAACCGCCTTCAAAAATTCGCCCGAACTAAAAAGTTAAAAATAATTTTGGCTCCTACTTCTTAGGATTTCCTACCCAAACCTTTAAACCTTTTACCCTATTCATTGAAATAAAACATTATGGCTAGGTACCTTACAGATTTCTTAGAAGTCGGTGCCAAGCCGAATACGTTCATAGGTATATATTAGATAGAGCTTTGTAACCATAGATATATGAAAGAGAGAGATTTGTAACGAAGCGAAATTGTAATGAGTCTCGGTGTCTCCGAGGTCGGGCCTTTGCCACGCTGTGATTGGCTAAAGTGCTACCATATGATGCGGCACTAGAGAGGAGGCTACGTCGATAAATTATTATCCATAGATATTTGATAAGGCCGGAATATTAAGAAAAACATTAAAATCGATCTATCATTTAATAAGAAATAAATACAGATTAAAATATCGCATTGGACGATGTATCTAATCTTTATAAACATTATGTTATCCGTCGCGCCCTTGTTAGCGCGAAAATACCGGCCGTCCTAGAGCCCAATGGTCTGGCCAGGGACGACGGCAAGAGGCCTGACGGAATGACGCTGGTGCCCTGGAGCATGGGCCGGCCGCTAGTTTGGGACGCCACCTGCGTTGACACTCTGGCGCCGTCCCATGTTTCGGTCACCGGCGTTGCTGCTGGCGCCGCGGCATCATTAGCCAAAAGTCTCAAGCGCCGCAAATATGCTGCTTTAGGAACCAGCTACATATTTGCGGCGTTTGGTGTGGAGACCTTGGGGCCATGGGGGCCAAGTGCACATGGACTTTTTAAAGATCTAGCGGCTCGCCTAAAAGAGACCTCAGGCGACCAGAGGGCTGGCCAGTACCTTGCACAGCGTTTAAGTATAGCTATACAACGGGGGAATGCGGCCAGCCTTCTGGGTACAGTCGAGTGCATTAATAAATAGACACATTTGTAAGGGATCAGTATCGAGAAGTGTATATATATATTAAGGCCCTTAACTGTACCTTGCCCACTGACGGCGATTTAGGCCAATTTTTTTATTTATAGGGAGTTAAGTTAAGTCCTTATATTGTTTGTTTTCATTTTATGTCGTTTAATAATAAATTAGAAAACTTTTTTCTTACTTTCGTGTCGGATCTGGTTTGTAAATAATAAACTACAGAATGTCAATTATAAACATACACGGTGGGCCCGAGGAACCCGACCAACTTTAACTACCGATTCTAAAGCCTATTTGGAGCATATAATGTGCATGACCTGCAGTCCAATTACGCATAATTTTCGAGATATTCATTATTTTAATCAAAACTGAAATTCTAAAATCTCCAGTCTAACGCAACCTAAGAACATCACGTGCATAGTTAGTTTAAAAAAATATAGCGACTCGACAAGCACTATTTTCAGTATTTCTGGCCAGTTAGTACCTATCGAAGAGTTTTTCATGCAAATAAAAAAGGTTTCTTTCGTCACTATGAATATTTATTTTAATTGTAATGAGCATGGGGAGCTTGAAGTTTGAGTGTAGTTACCTTTTCTTATTCCTAGGCGTACTTTAACATTATACATTTATCTTTCCTTTATCAGAAATAATACTCTTCTCTTATCAATAGAATACACTTTAGTTTATCATGCTCAATCACAAGAGTGCAAACTATTTACGCTAATACTCGTAACTGGCCCATACCTAGTTTGAAATTAATGTGACTGATATGTCAACGTCAAAAAGTCGGTCAAAAAGATTGCTGATTGTCACGCAAAATCACATTGCAAATAAAGTGTTACTTCTGTTTAAATAAATAATCGCTATGCCACCGCGTTATTCTTCGCGCGAATTTGCAGATATCCATTTTATTTACGGATTTTGTGACGGCAACTCCCTTGAAGCAGTTGTTGAGTTTAGGACCAGGTATCCAACTCGTCGTGTGCCGCACCATGCTACGTTTGTGGATGTACGATTTTCTGAACTAGGTCTTGGAAAAATTCGTTATGAAAGAGTGATCAATCTGGATTTACAATTTACATACGGAGAACCGGATACTGAGCATGATCACGGAAGATCCGACGTTGTCATCGAGAGCCGTTGCTCGGATTGTAGGAGTTAATTACAGGGTCGTATTAAAATTATGGAAAAGGTACGGTCTTCACCCTTTTCACTATCGAAAAGTACAAGGGTTGTTAAACAACGATGGGCTTGCTAGAATCGCATATTGTCAAAGAATGAATCAGAAACTCGTAGAAGATCCCGGATTTCTCAACAAGATATTGTGGTCTGACGAATCTTTATTCACAAGAGAAGGAGTATTCAATTCTCACAACCTACACTTGTGGCTTCCAGAAAATCCTCATGCAAAGCGAGAAAATGCCTTCCAACATAAATAGGGTTCACATTTTGAAAATTTTATTAATTAATAAAAATTCGTTGTTTGCATTGGGTTTCTTTTCTTTTGCTAGTATAACCAACTAATTTCAAATAATAAAATAAGTAAAAAAAGTTTTAATTTAAACGGTTTTTATTGCACCAAAAACTAGAAAATAAAAATTAGTTGTAACTAACCGTAGATGCTACTTTCTGTAGATTAGTCACGTGAAACTATTATCACCGTAGTCTTCCCAAGTTGGATGCTGAAAGCCACGTTTAGCCTCTATGTCAGTGGATTAAGCGTTACCTAATCGGAAACTCTTACCAAACTGAAATAAAAACGTGGGGCGTACGCAATTGTGATAAAGTCATTATAGTTATTTAAGAACAAACATAGAAATCAAGACAGCAATAGTGTAATAAGTTTTGTTCTGGCTTTGATAAAAGTTATTTACCTCTGTAGAAGTGTTGGAACAGAAGGATGATTAATTGCAAAATTAAAGCTACAATTTCATATTTTGAACTTGTATGTTTCTTTATATTGACGCCCCACGTTTTTATTTTAGTTTGGTAAGAGTTTCCGATTAGGTAACGCTTAATCCACTGACATAGAGGCTAAACGTGGCTTTCAGCATCCAACTTGGGAAGACTACGGTGATAATAGTTTCACGTGACTAATCTACAGAAAGTAGCATCTACGGTTAGTTACAACTAATTTTTATTTTCTAGTTTTTGGTGCAATAAAAACCGTTTAAATTAAAACTTTTTTTACTTATTTTATTTTCAAGTTTTTAGTGCAATTGTTAAGTTAATTTCCGATACTATACCTACTTATTCTAGATCAAAGATGTTGTTTGTAATATGCAGTACATTATTTTATGTGTATCGAGAGGGGATTCCCTGCTGAATAGATATTTTTAGAAATCCGACACTAAAAAAATGTCAGCTTGAATGCCCGAAGCGTCTCAAATGGACGTGTTATTCATACAATACCTTAGATAACAGAGATCTGTTAAGAAGGAATATATCAATCAATTTGGTTTATTGAGAAAATCAAGGTAAATTTTTTATATTGTACACAATATACAAGTGCAAAACTTAAGTGGCTGACTATTCGGCGCCGTAGAGACGCCCATGTACTTGCTCTTCTTTTTAATATTTTATTTTCTCCCTCTTCCCCTCCCTATCTATCCGAGAGATTCAAGTTTTTGGCGGATGGCAGCGGGCACCGGCTTCGCTCCAGTGCCGATCTCTCTCTAGCTATTCCACCTCATACACATCGGTCCTATGACAAGTCTTTTTCAGTTTACTCGGTAAAACTCTGGAATTCGTTACCACCTTCTTTCCGACAGTGCCAGTCGGTCGCATCGCTAAAGATGAATTTAAAAAAGTTATGGCTCTCGAACGACACATAAGTTAAAGGACATAGTGCGGTTTTGTAGATGTATGTATATGTATATATGTATATTTGTGTAGTTTATTTTATTATTTATTGTATGGTATGTAGTTTACATCCAGTAGGTTTTAGGGTAGTTTAGCGTATTGGAAAACACTGGGTTTCTTTTTAATGCCGTGTCCTTTACGGATGTCTACCATCTCCAGTTCTCCTTCAATTGCTCAAAGGTTAACTGGAAGAGATCCCTTAATGGGATAAGTTCGCCTTTGTACAAATCTGTGTAATATTCATACTGTTTATTTTGTTTTCTGTGTTTTTGTGCAATAAAGTGTTTTACTACTACTACTACTACTACAAGTCGAATTTCGAGACTATAAAATATAAACTTCATATTATCAGTCGACCAACCGGAGGACTGCAGGTCTGACGAAAGTCCGACGCGCACCGAGGGCCCAAAGGATCAATCCATGCAGTCTATCAACCGGAGAGCCATATAGGCTCGACGGCCCGACGGCCCGCCCTACGCGAACCACTCACGCTGTCACTCTATCAGCTGGAGGGCCGCAGGCCCGACGGCTCGCGCTACGCGAACCACTCACGCTGTCACTCTATCAGCTGGAGGGCCGCAGGCCCGACGGCCCGCGCTATGCGAACCACTCACGCTGTCACTCTATCAGCTGGAGGGCCGCAAGCCCGACGGCCCGCGCTACTCGAACCACTCACGCTGTCACTCTATCAGCTGGAGGGCCGCAGGCCCGACGGCCCGCGCTATGCGAACCACTCACGCTGTCACTCTATCAGCTGGAGGGCCGCAGGCCCGACGGCTCGCCCTACGCGAACCACTCACGCTGTCACTCTATTAACTGGAGGGCGCAGGCCCGACGGCTCGCCCTACGCGAACCACTCACGCTGTCACTCTTTCAGCTGGAGGGCCGCAGGCCCGACGGCTCGCCTTACGCGAACCACTCACGCTGTCACTCTACCAGCTGGAGGGCCGCAGGCCGACGGCTCGCTCTACGCGAACCATTCACGCGGTCACTCTATCAGCTGGAGGGCCGCAGGCCCGACGGCTCACCCTACGCGATCCACTCACGCTGTCACTATATCAGCTGGAGGGCCGCAGGCCCGACGGCTCACCCTACGCGATCCACTCACGCTGTCACTATATCAGCTGGAGGGCCGCAGGCCCGACGGCTCACCCTACGCGATCCACTCACGCTGTCACTCTATCAGCTGAAGGGCCGCAGGCCCGACGGCTCACCCTACGCGATCCACTCACGCTGTCACTCTATCAGCTGGAGGGCCGCAGGCCCGACGGCTCACCCTACGCGATCCACTTACGCTGTCACTTTATCAGCTGGAGGGCTGCAGGCCTCATAATAAGGCTCAATGTCACCCAAAGGGCAATGGAGAGGGCTATACTAGGAGTCTCTCTGCGATATCGGATTAGAAATGAGACCATCCGCAGCAGGATCAAAGTAACCGATATAGCTCTTCGAATCGCTAAACTGAAGAGGCAGTGGGCGGGGCTCGTTGCGCGTGGAACCGATGGCCGTTGGGGTGGTAAGGTTCTCGAGTGGCGGTCACGTACTGGAAGGCGCAGCGTGGGTAAGCCCCCCACAAGGTGGACTCATGACCTGGTGAAGGTCGCTGGATGCAGGTGGCACGGGCCGGTCCTTGTGGCAATCTTTGGGGGAGGTCTTTATTCACCAGTGAACGTCTTTCGGCTGATATGATGATGATGATGATGATAATGAAATCCGTATGTTTCTACCAAATATCTAAAGCAGTACTTCAAAATCTGCATAACGTTAAACCTAACGGTTGTGGCAGGCAGTAACACTGGAGTATCAGATTTGAGGAGTTGGAAGTTAGTATTAAATTCGCATGTTTCTACGTAAGTAATATCTAAAGAACTTCTTTAAAATCAAGATATCGATAAAAGATAAACCTTGCGGTTATTGTAGGCAGTACTGCAGCATCAGGAGTGAGGAGTTGGAAGTCAAGATCAGGCTGTTAGAATTTGATTATGCCAAACATGCTGTACATTCATTTTCACGTGTCTAACACACTCGGTTAAGGCAAGCAGTACGTTTGCAGCATCAGGCTTTGAGGATACAAGGATACAAATATTATAATATTGCATTGTCATGGGGACTTGATAAGAATTCCAAATTTCATTGATTTTGGTGCAGTAGAAGTGGTCGAAAAATCGATCACAAGATTTGAAGCATCGACGACAGTTGATACGCGGTGAAGTTAATAAAAACCGTTTAAAAAATATCATAAAACGATGTGAAAGTACTAAATACGGTTTCACTAGCATAATCGCCTTTACTTTGGTTACGAATTTACAATATTGAAATTTATTTAGATACAATTAATTATTTTTACCTTTGGCCGTGGCCGTGTGGTGACGGCAGTAAGAATACATTTGTCACCACCCCAACTCCTCCTGCGGGTGTCGTAAAAGTCGACTAAGGGATTGAAGTGTCACTGACCATTACTTGATAGAAAAATTATGATGGGCAGCAGTGTCATCATAGTGGACACATTACTGCGATCGCCAATCCGCTTGCCAGGCGTGGCGATTATGGGCATTTACCTCCTAATGCGTCTATACGCATAGGTAATAGGAGAGGACTACGTCCAGCAGTGGACTATCATAGGCTGATGATGATGATTTTTACCTTTTATGTACATACCTAAATGATTGGCATTATGAACTCAATAAATTGAGATGTTTCGGTCGATTCACTTATACACGAACATGCTTGACCTACCGATAAGACTTTTGTTGTCATGTGTCATGTCACAATGACATGACATGACACATACCGCCACGCCGCTCGCCATACATCGTTTTATGTCGGAATGACTCGTAAAGTGTCGGTTTTCGCCAAAGGAGAAGAATATCTTTCTCTCATTCACTCAACTAAAGATTTGTTTACAAGGAAGTGCTAAATTTAATTGATTTACTTTATTCTAAAAAACAAAATTTTAAGGATACTTAATTCGACCTATGTTGATATAACATTAATTACTCGTAATATCTTCAGGAATACCCTGTTTGAATCTGTCGGGTTCCTCGGGCCCACCGTGTATATTTGAATATGAACAAAGCAATTTATTAACGACATTATCTTAATTGTGGCTGGGAATCATATGAACAAATAATTATTTACCCTTAATAAATATAATGCTATCAGCCGTTTCCGCGATGATCACATATTTAAATAAAACAATTTCAACCTTTGACAACGGTTATTGTAAAAGGCTCAAAATAATATAATACGCGATATAATCTATATATTGTTTTACCTTTATGAAGATAAGATATTGATACAAAGGTCAAAATATGAAAGAAAAATTGAATAGAATCAAATACATCAACAATTTATCGACCCTATTTGTCATCGGCACGGTCAGTCGTACCTCTAGTTCGCGGCCTGCTCGCAGCGGCCGTACCAAGAAATGACAGGACGGTTGTGAATATCGCTAGCAATTGGATACATTGCACGGTCACTTACCAAATTGCAACTTGCTTGCTATTCTAAGCCGTCAATGTAAAACGCACATACAATTTGTCACTGAATAGTTCAACCAATTGGTACGCCCAAGTAAAATCATTATGACATTTATGTCAGCGGTTTGTTGTTATATATTATTTGTAAAAATACGTGGTTTTGTCAACTAATAACTAAAAAAATCAATACTTTCATGTGGTACGTGACTCAATAGTCCTTGAAATGTTTATTTACACTCCTATTTTTACAAGAAATAACGGCACAATTCGGCATTTTGCGGATATGTCCGAGCTCATCCTGCAGTCGCGGGTAAGTTGCGACTGGCTCATAGGGCGCGCATCTGTCACACTATAAAGGCCTATCGGCCATAACGCTGCGACATGTTCCATGCCACCGTTAGCTATCTATACTGATCTGTGTTTGTAACTTACTGTCACTCCGATTACGCTTTTATCAACAGAATGGTCTGCCTCAGTCATTTTCATGAAAGCATAACCGGAGTGACAGTAAGTTACAAAGCTCTATCAAATACATATAAGTACTCGCGAAGTGAACATATTTGGCTTGGCACCGACTTCTAAGAAATCTGTAAGATACCTAGCCATAATGTTTTATTTCAATGAATAGGGTAAAAGGTTTAAAGGTTTGTGTAGGAAATCCTAAGAAGTAGGAGCCAAAATTATTTTTAACTTTTTAGTTCGGGCGAATTTTTGAAGGCGGTTTTATTATTATTTTTAAAATATTTTATTTTTTGCTTTTTAGTAGTGTAAATATAAAATCGTTATTCAGTATGCTCTAAATACTTATAATTAGAATGTACTGCACTGTAGTAGGCCATAAAACCTGAACTGGCGAATTTATATGAATACAAAAACAATTTCAAAGGTAACAGACTTAGCATGCCAATATTATTTAAAGAATCACTAACCGCTAACCGACATGTCATAACTACTAAGCAAACACTTGAATAGATCTCGAAAATGTATGACATTTCTTATATACAAAGAATGATCCTCCAACCCCTAATCGTTAAGGAGTTATTCCTTTCATCATCAGCTCACCAACATGAGACTATGACCACCTAAAGGCAAATACTGGAATAGCCTCCAAAATATATGAAATATGTTATATTTAAAGAATTATCCCCAACTCCTAATCTCCAAGGAGTTGTACCTTACACCATCAGCTCACCAACATGAAAGGATGACCACCTAAAGGCAAATACTCAAATAGCTTCCAAAATACATGAAATATGTTATACTTAAAGAATTATCCCCCAACTCCTAATTGCTAAAGAGTTTTACCTTCCATCATCAGATCACCAACTTAAGATGTTCATGACTAGATGCAAATACTTGATTAGTCTTCGAAAATAAATGAAAAATGTCATGTGTGCCTACAACATTTGAAGAGTTCCCTCGATTTCTCCAGGATTCCATCATCAGACCTGGATTCGGTGACAATGGGACCAACTAGAAGGTATACCCTTTCAAACAAAAAAAGAATATTTCAAATCGGTCCACGCGTCTTCGAGTAATCGGGGAACATACATAAAAAAAAAAAGATTTCGACGAATTGTAAACCTCCTCCTTTTTGAAGTCGGTTAAAAATTAAAGGATTTTTCTTTTATGTACCACTTTTATTTATTTATTTAAACTTTAATACAAAACAGAAATAGGTACAAATGACGGACTTAACGCTTTAAGTCATTCTCCACCAGTTAAGCAAAGAACTAAACAGAAAGATCATGTGGGTGTAGGCCTACTACCGCGAAAATCGAAATTCGTAAATTTCGACGATTTTTCTCTGTCACTCAAACGAAGGCGTCATTAGAGTGAGAGAGACAAGTCCTCGAAATTTACTAATTTCGTTTTTCGCGGTAGGGCCGCAGGGTTTTAATGCACAGAAAAGATTGCTTTACTACCACTCGACTACAACTATTGAATAGTTATTTGTTATACAAGGGTGCAAAGTTGTATTTTACCCGCGAGTATGAAATTGAAACACGAGCAAGCGAAAGGATTCTATAGTTGAACCACGAGCGAAGCGAGTGGTTCTAAAATAGAATCCTGAGCAGCGAGTGTTTTAACATATGAGAAGTAAAATACATTTGCACCCGTGTGTAACACAAAACTTTTCCCCTCACTATAGCGAGGAAACTCAAAAAAGGTAATTATTTGTTCACATTACAATCATCATTATCATAGATCATCGTTAGTGATAATAATTTTCCAAATGCATCATGTATTTAATGCAAGATTTTGTCGCAGTAAACTTACCACGAAAAAGTAAACGCAGCACGATTTTAACACATTCCTGTAGTTGCACACCAACGCCAATGCATTATTAAATCATTCTCATTCATTATTTTTACAAAATTATAACAGAACACCCTGAAAGTTGTTTAGTTTACTATTTTTATGCGTGTTCGAGTCGGTAAATAAAGATTATAACCTATAATATTCTTTGACAATGTTGACGTTGACATTTTCTGCGTTTTGTGATTGCATCTAGTCATCTTATCATCATTCACTAAAACAATTGTTACTTATGGAATTTTAGGATTTATATGTTAAAATCATCATATTATATAAAGGTTTGTATTTTACATTAAATTCTCAAACAAATTATTTAATTATCATTAATATGGAACAATTTCCATGAGCATTTTACGTTTTGTTATTCCAAAACCAAGATCATTACTTTGCCACACAAGTGAATAATATGCGTTTTTACACGTTCGTATTAAAGGATAAACGAGCACTTTACGAGCTAGTGAGGGGAAATAGTTATTTGTTATACAAGGGTTCAAAGTTGTATTTTACCCGCGAGTATGAAATTGAAACACGAGCAAGCGAAAGGATTCTATAGTTGAACCACGAGCGACGCGAGTGGTTCTAAAATAGAATCCTGAGCAGCGAGTGTTTTAACATACGAGAAGTAAAATACATTTGCACCCGTGTGTAACACAAAACTTTTCCCCTCACTATAGCGAGGAAACTCAAAAAAGGTAATTATTTGGTCACATTACAATCATCATCGGGTTAGTGATAATAATTTTCCAAATGCATCATGTATTTAATGCAAGATTTTGTCGCAGTAAACTTAGCACGAAAAAGTAAACGCAGCACGATTTTAACACATTCCTGTAGTTGCACACCAACGCCAATGCATTATTAAATCATTCTCATTCATTATTTTTACAAAATTATAACAGAACACCCTGAAAGTTGTTTAGTTTACTATTTTTATGCGTGTTCGAGTCGGTAAATAAAGATTATAACCTATAATATTCTTTGACAATGTTGACGTTGACATTTTCTGCGTTTTGTGATTGCATCTAGTCATCTTATCATCATTCTCTAAAACAATTGTTACTTATGGAATTTTAGGATTTATATGTTAAAATCATCATATTATATAAAGGTTTGTATTTTACATTAAATTCTCAAACAAATTATTTAATTATCATTAATATGGAACAATTTCGATGAGCATCTTACGTTTTGTTATTCCAAAACCATGGTCATTACTTTGCCACACAAGTGAATAATATGCGTTTTTACACGTTCGTATTAAAGGATAAACGAGCACTTTACGAGCTAGTGAGGGGAAAATACTTTTATTACCACAGAGAAGTGATTATCACTATTTGTATAAAAAAGTTACTAATGCTAAATGATGCGTTTTACACCTATGTTCGTGACTGTTTTTCCTTTAGTGAAAGTATATTCAAGATTCAAATAAAGGTGCATTATTAGGTGGTAGAGTGGGGGATAGAATGAGCGAATGTTCGTTTGGTCTAAATACACCTTTAATCATCACTTCCTAGAATCATTCCCCATATTCATAAGGTGCATGCAGACCAAACGAGCATTCGATATTCTATCCCCCACTCTACGAAATCAACGAATCACATTTGTAACGATCGAATTTAGTAGAGTAGGGGGTTAGAATAGCGAATGCTCGTTTGGTCTGAATGCACCTATAGGAACTGAACATTCAATGATGAACTACTCTTTGCCAACAGCAAAAAGGCAAATCTCATGCGCATGCGTTTGCATTTTCAGAAAAAAAAGCACAAGTACCATTTACAAAGTATCGTGTTGATTAGGTGCGAATTTATGACGATTTTCACATTCGCTTGCAATGACATGCGATTATGCAATTGGTAAAATCACAGTCATTTATAAATACATGCACGTAAAGTGCAAAGATATGTATACACGGCCTTATAGTACTGGTAATAGGGTTGTGTATACGTTATATTTGGCACTTTGCGTGGATAGATATTTTTGAAGTCAGTAAACGCAAGCATTCAATACAATGTTGCAGTTTGATCACTCGTTGCGAAATTCCAGTTTTTAATCAATTAAAAAACAATGAAAGCATTTTCATAAATCAACACGACAATCTCTTCTAGTCATTCAACGTATCGTCTAAATGATGTATGAGTCTAAAATAACTTGAGCTGCAGTTTTGTATGAAATTTATTATGTAAGTAGCAACCGACGATTTTAGTTGTCGCGTTGGTAATTACTAATTATACAATTGAATGATATACAAATGATATTCAACACGCATGTTAATTCGCGCGAATAAAAAGTACCTACATCTTTATTAAATAGGTAATCTTAGTATGCAACCAGGGCAAAGAGAAAATAAAATAATTATCCAGTCAGTGCCACCAGGATCATACCATGATCTCATAATGAAATTCAGTTTATACGTATTCGGAATGTCCGTTTTTGACAGTTTTTGTATGGAACTGAAACGTCGCGATTCAGATTCAGTCAGAATTTTTTTGAGTTATAATATTATTATTATAGGAAACAAAGGAACGCTTCTAGGTATTCCTAGAAGCGTTCCTTTGTTTCCTTTCACATGAAATGAAAATATTCTTAGGCAAGTATTTATGTGTACAGTCGCAATCAGATATATCTGAACGGCCAGGATATCTGAGGGTCTCTGTCTACTGACATAGTTTAGTTGTATGTCATCAGTCTTATATTTTGTCATAGCAATAAAGCCATAGAAACCAAAGCATGTGAGTTGCAATTGTCACGATGTAAGAGTGCATGTTCAGGGTGCTTAGCCAAGTTTCCAATCACTAGCGCTTAATCGTCAATCGTAAACGCAAGGCAGCTAACTGTCTTTGTCGCACTAATATGAAAGAGTGACAGAGAGGGAAAACTACGATACGCTACCAAGCGCTAGCGATTGGCAACCTGGCTAAGCATCCAGATATTTTAAACACCAGGGCCGCGTGATACATCTGATGGCGATTTACAATGTCGCGGGATTAGCACTTTTATCCCCCTTATTCATAAACGTCTCCCAACTTAGCAACACGCTAATTATTGTTTGCTGCTTTCGCTCAGACAGACATATTGATAAGACCGATTTTCAAAAAACTTATCTACGAAATATAATTTGATATTCAACAGTGCTTTACGGTGAAGGAAACCTGCATATATCTGCGAAGAAATGCAAGGGTGTATGTGAAGTCCCCAACAAGACAAGTACTTAGCCAGGGGTGCGCCAAAGTATTTATAAAATTGCAACTTAGATTATTGGAACTCCGAAAATGTTTCTTATACAATTTTACATCATAATGATCGGTATCTAGAAGTAATCTTTGTTCATAATTATCATCACTTAGAATTATTTGTGTTCATAATGTTGTTTTTCATACATATTTTTAGTACTAACTTTTATGTTTATATAATTTTTCACTATACTTATTTTATGCTATATAATCTAATGTTATATTTATTTTTATCTGTACTGGTTTTATGTATGAATTATTTTTGTTTAATTAAATATAAATCGTACTATTACTTTAAACACTAGCTACCTGCACAAATCAGGTTGTGGCAGAGTACTGTACTAAACGGGTTCCCTCTATCTGGCATAACTTTTTTTGTCCGAAACGCTTACTTAGGTCATAACAGACTTGGCATAATCTTAATGAGGCAGAAACATCACTTGGCTTAAATAACAATATTTCAAACATTATTTTGTCCACAACTATCTTGGCATATCATTATTTACGCCGAGTGTTATAAGACAGAAATTAGATTTGTTTTTTTTTCGGCAAATTTGTTGTGAGGGTGATCTGCAGTGAGTGAGCGAAGCGAGCGAACAAAACCTTCCGGGGCAGATCCGACTCGGATAGGTTAGGTTAGAAGACTAAGGCGGGAGCTTTGCTCCCGCCTTAGTCTTCGAGGTTATTTTTTTTTTAGCAACCTAGAAAGTACTCAGTTCAGTAACACAGTAAGTAACGTACAGAATATTACTACTACCTCGATTATATTGAGAGGTTGTAATTATTCCTTCTCTGTTATGCTAAAACAAACTATACCGATATTTTTAATGCACATCCAGATTATGCCTCATCATAAATAGGAGCATCGAAATTATGCTCGAATAATATTCGAACAACTCGAAATCTGCCACAACGAAATATGCTAAAGTTGAGTATGCCACAACCCGTTTCTGCACAAAGCCCATTATGACTAAGTACATAGTTTATGTCATATAGAATTATTCATAAAATAATTATGCCACAACAGGGTGAACCTAATGGGAAAATGTTTATAAATAAACAATTTATTTCAACTAACTTTATGGGTATAGATTAATCTACTTGACGACTTTAGGAGGATAAAATTTCGAAATAAAAATCGTTATGAACATTGTAGGTAGAAGTATAATTTTTAGTAAGAAAAAAAGTATGAGATAAAATTTTCGGAGTAATGATGATTATGAGTAAAAAACGGTATTAGTAAAAAAAATCGAAGAAAAAATTGTATAAGTGCCAATATGGACCCCTTAGCCAGCTTTGGGACCATGCAAAATAGGCACGTTGAATTCACGTTGATGTCGAGTTGCAGACAAAAAGGCCAGAATAAAATAGGTACAATACAAAGACCGAAAGGGACAAACAATACTTAGCGGTTTGCTAAGTTAGGAGACTTTTATGAATGGAGTGTTAGAGTGTATGTAGTGGGTGTAATGCAAATTCCTCGAGGGTATCTATTTAGTCAGAGAGCTTTTTTATTATCCGTGCGTGTAAATTAAATTGGACGGTAAAAGTCACGTCCATAACTTACAGTAAGTTATGGACGAGCTACACCGTGTACTCAGGTTTACTACTTGTTTTATAAGTAATTAATTAGCAGGTCAATATAAGTTTTTAAGCGCAAATGGTCATTTACATTGTTAGTGTGACTTAATACGGGATATTTATTTTATATAATATATTATTGTAAATATCCTGTTTAAGTCATACTAATAATTCGCAGGTCTTCCTAATTTTCCCCTTTGAATCTCAACATTAAGTGGGTAAAAGGAATTCTTCTTATAAATATTTGATGATTTAATACTAAAATACTATTTTTTATTTTATTTCAGGTAAGCATTACGTATTACGTCACAAGCAACGATATGAGAAGTGGGTAGGTAGGTACGACTACCAAATGCTCCTTACCAAACAAGTATTTGTAATTTACATGCAAAAATGTATAAGTACCTACATGACAAAAACGTATTACCCACGTATACATCATATTAAGCTCATAAAGTATTGAAGCGAGTTGGTATAAACGATATATTTACCCGTACCTTGTTTAAAGATATAAACCATCTATTTACTCGTACCTTCTATACGACTTATTGTACCTATAACAAGTTAATAAGGTAAAAGTACGGTAAAGTGTCGTTTCCTAAATAAATATTGTACGTTATTACGGCTTATTCAAAACAAAATCGCAATCATATTTTAAAGACAAACGGGTCTTAATCGCGTAAACTGCGGCAGACTCTGCCTGCGACCACGGGTGTAACGTCATGCCCGAAACGTCAGGATATAATTAAACGTAAGTTTACACGATTAAGACCCGTTTGTCTTTAAAATATGAGTGATAATCGTGAAAGTTTAAATCAAAATCGCAATCATTTCCATTATTTAACGAAAGTTTGTCATACAAACTATATGGGTGATGTTCAGTTTTGTTTTCATTAGAGTCTTTAACTACATATATGTATATATTTTACTAGCAATCACCTCTTACGTCAATGTTCTTTAAAACAATTTAATCAAAATCTAACCTTTGTCCAGTTTACCTATAGAGCCCATGTCGAATACTACACTGTTGGAACACTCGGACTTAAATAAAAATCGAATTTAAAAATAAAAATCGAATTGTGTACTTATAAGATTTTTCTGTGATTATTACAACATTCAATAGCGAATCGTCTCACAGACAAAAAAACAACTCAAAAACCTTTACGATGGATTGAAACATTACAACCGCCTTAGAATACCAAAAAACCACAGAAAACAAACATAAACAAACTCAAAAAACCTCACCCCGCCTTTTTCTTGTCCGTAGCTAATAAATCTGTCATGTAACTGTCACTACAGAACGTCATTCCTAAATTGACCACTGCAATTTATTCATTTTATTTCATGACAAATATACCTATAGACGTACTATCGAGCGATGCTTAATAGTTAATAGCCGTGTCATGAGTTTGAAAGTAAAGGATACGTTAGGTTTTACTAGATACTTGGGTAAAAATTTTTTTCGTTGTCTTATTTTGTGTCCCTAAAAAACGTGACGCAGTGGTGATTTTTGTACCTATGAGATGAGGTTTTGTTTTCAAAAAGCGTGATAGAGTGGTATGAAACAAGACAACGAAAATAATTTTGA
>JALPQI010024410.1:0-13749 GCA_025490895.1 Thaumatotibia leucotreta
TTCGTAAATCCCGAAGTCAGGTAGTTATAATATAAATAGGTAGCATATCTGTAGGTATCTAAAGATAAAATTTATTTTAAGACTGTTTGGTTTGGTTTAAAGCTATTGCATGTCAAATTAATTAGCCATAAATGCCTACCCATTTTAGATCAAATTCACATAATTAACTAATATGAATAGGTATGACCTGAAATGAGCTACATAGGCTTCCGCCGATGATCAAAAGATTGCCGCTACTGCGGTTCCTTTGATCATGAAACCGTTTATGCTTATATAGCAATAAGTATTTGTATTAGGTATCGTGTAGTTTACGAGTAACAATCGAGTTTAAAGTTTATACGGATGTAATGACAACGTTTTTAGATGGGTAAGTACCTACCAACTGTCAGCGTCGAATACCTATGTAGGATCTTCGTACCATCCAAAGAGGCCAAATAGTTTGGTACCTACCTAAGTATACTATGGTGTACTGAACTATTTGGTCACTTTGTCTGTTACCGTCTATTTGATCTGGATTATTAAATTCAAAATTAACCATATACCAAATAAAAAGTCCAAAATTCGAATTTTATATTATTAATGATGTCGTTAAAATTCAATGATGTAGATTGGAAATTAAACAAGCTTTGTTTACATTGTTCGCAAATTCGATAAAAATTAAGTACACCAATGAGTTTTTGCGGCTGATACTTAAAAGTCTTGAAACCCCTCGGCCACCTGGCCCCTATACCACAAAACTTTACAAGCGAACAATTCTACAAAATTGTCAACTTTTTGTATGGGATTTTATACAATTTTGTAGAATTGTACCCTTGTAAAGTTTTGTGGTATAGGCCAATGGTCTCAACTGAAAAAATCTAATTTCTCGCGTAAATAGGTGGATATATGCAATCTCTGATAATAGTGATAATGTCGTGTGAAGGTGCCTCTGCCTGAATATAGTCTAAGATCAGTATTTGCTCAACACCTATTATTTGGATAGATGTTAAGCAAATACTGCCCTTACGACTATCATACGAGTAGAATCAGGCTTTTGTCAAAAATAAACCCAAAATGTTTAAAAATCCTCTTTAAAATTCTTTATTTTATCGTTTGAAAGATTTTTGACCATAAAATATAATTACTTTGAGGAAGATGCTACTAAATTCAAACTGTAAGTAATTAACCTAGTGGTTTTATGATTTGTAGATATTTTTTTAACTCTGTTATCTCTTGAAAAGTAATTGTTCACTTTGATCAGTGATCACGATCACACAGTTATGGTTATGGTATTGTGACTCCAAAGAGATGTGTTAACGATCCTTCTGATATGTATAGGGAGCATTCAATGAAAACATCTACTTTTTGTCGCTTACGTGTCGCTATGGTAGCTACCCTAATAAAATATGCTAGCTGCTAAAAAACACTGTCAATCTATCACTGTAACTCGGCTTACTAATTTAATTTTTCAAATGTATTGAAAAGACAGTGTCGCTTACGACACGTTTTCATGGAATGCTCCATTATATTTTTAGTTAATTGGACCTACTAATTTAAAATTATTTTGTGCAGGGTTTACCAGGATCTGAAGACGAAACTAGATGAATCAGTAGCTGAGAACGCCAAGGCTGACATCACTACTAAACCTATGCCGAAGAATCTTTCCGAAGAATTTAATGAAGAAGAAGGTTGGAGCAGCAGCCGTTACTATTTGTTTATAATATCACCGCCATTTCGGCGACTTAATTAAAGCTACGTTAGCTAAACGTATTCTTATCAGGCGAGTTAGGCTTCTATTTGTGACCGCACTAGACTGGACTATAATTCGATTTCAGTAGTACAACATGAAGCAGTATGTCGACGCTTATCATGAACAACGCTGCAACTTAAAACACTACCTTGTCGCAATTTGAATTCTAACATTAATGCACTAGAATTCCAATTGCAGGCGCGTATTATTTTGGATTACAGCGTTATTCATGATAAGCTACGATGTGTCAGACGGTATTACAATTATTTTCCTCTTGAGTCTTAAACGCTTGAAACCCTCTTTACGCTCAGGATTCCACTTTAGCCTCCGAAATGTTCGTTTATTGTGGAATCCATCGGTTCATTAGGGCTTCAATAAGCGTCCGCGCCGAAAATATTTCATTTTGATCCCTTGTGACAGTTGTGACACAATCTACTATTTTCTCAAAATAGCCTTGGTCAGTCTGACAGTGATGTATTAGATAACGCTTTATTGTTACCTACAATATTTTATGGGTGTTTATATAATGTTCTATATGTTTGTATTTAGAAGCGGAAGAACCGTTAAAGAAATTTGAATCAGAGCGTGAGCAGTTGGTTCAAGAAGCACAGGTAGAAGAAATGAGTCCGAACTTAAAACGCTACTGGCGTCGCCGCGCGGAAGAGTACAAGGAAGAACAATTCTACACGTAAGACCATTAACAACTTATTTCCACTGTTTTAGTGTTTTCAGTCCAATAGTGATCGACTGCTTTGTTTCTTTTATAAACTTGAAAATGTTGTAAATTAACAGTAACAAGAACACCACTGTAACCTTACTTTCTGTGGCTAGGTATCTGCTGCGCGAAGGCAGTGTACCGCCTTACTTCCGAAACGTGCTGGGTGGTGCCATCTGGTGGGAGATGAATAACGTGGCCGGCAGCGCCGTAGACCGCGTCGAGCGCCGCAAGATGGGGTGCTACTGCGACGAGAGCCAGACTACGAACGACGTTCTAGAACCCTTCATGTGAGAAATACGTGAACCAAGCCATCGCTTCGTCGTCGTCTTGGCTTTGTGCGAGGTGATGATGTTTAGTCATAGACAATTTCGGTGGTAGCGATTAAGCGAACGGACTATGCTATATTATGATAATATTACACCGTGGCAGCATAGCTAGCTGTTGGAGCATTCCATGAGCTGTCCCGTACAAACGCGTGTAAATTTCGATAATTTGAGTTGTTATTTATTACTTATATTTTTGAGCAATTTTTGACTCGTCTGAGAAAAACCTGGTTCGTACGGGACATCGGTGTACTTTTTCGTGGAATGCACCTGTTGCGCTTCAGTATGCCTTGAAGCATTATTATGGAAGCGAAACGGCCTATGTAAGCTCTGAAATGGAATTCGAGATCAAAAATGTAAACAATCTATGACAATGACATGACATTACAAAGTCAATGTTAAAGTGACATTCCAGAGTTATAAAACGATTTATATCGAATGTAGTTTTTAACACCTTTGTAAATTAACGCCGCATTTTGAGATTGGTTTTTATTTTATTTTATTTAACACTTCACTTACAACTATCCTTACAGGGTACTAAACGTAAGACAATGTTTTATGTGTAGATGTAGATACCTACGCGAAAGTCAAAGTATGTTCGATTCACAAAGTATCACAATCGTTAACATATTTTTGGATATGACAATAAAAAACATATATCTGAGTGTCGACGGCTCCTGATTACAAAAATAAAACCTAGAAAATTTGCTAGAATGATGTAAATAATCAACATAATCAATGTTTGAAAACGAATGTCGTGTTACTTTAATCTTTAGGATAGTCGGGGAACGAATTCCAGTCTTCATCTTAGGTACGATCGAATCCATTTCGATTAAAATATGAAAATGATTGATTTGTAGGTAAAAATACTAAAATCCGTATTAATATACTTTGTGATGCTAAAGTTTAGGAGTTTTTATAAATTCATAAAACAGTCATTTGGTGCACCTTCTTGTTTTGATTTTTGAAGTACGTAGTTATAAATGCGAACCCTCTTAAATGGTTCTTAGTGTAGTTACCGTATTAAATTACGAATAACTAGTTGTTGTTATAACTGCAAACCAAATGTTTAAGATTTCTTATCATTGCCAGTAGTATAAATTAAACACCTTACATTTTATTAAAAGTAGCGAAATATATCATAAAAAAATCTTTATTTCGCTTAATGTTTTGTATTAAAAATTTGTAAAATATTTAAAAATTCTATGTACCGTCAGTGACGGTAAATACGCATTTTTTATGAGTACTTGAATGATCTTAGATTACCCCCCTCTCGTGATTATTTTTTTGTGGTGGTATCCCATTTGTTTACATTTTTGATCTCCAATTCGATTTCACACCTTAGTTACCAAATTGTGTACGTATTTGGCTGGAGATAATTGCGTACAGAATTTGGTGGTCAAGTTTCAAGGAATGTTCCTAATTTTATTAGAATGAGCTACAAAATTGGAGCCCGAATAGGTACTCGGTTATCGGAGTGTATACAGTGGCAATACGTATCGACAAATTACAGTATTGGCAAGGCGCTGCATGTTTTATATTGAGAGGTATCTATCGATTATCAGTATTAATAATACTTGTATAAAATTTTTACTATAAATAGAAGTTATATCTCGATTTTTAGGGATCGTCTTCATTTTTATTTTTCTCTTCATCTTTATTCTATGCATTATTTTATTTTATTGCAGCCAGGAGTAATTTAATTTGCAGCAATTAAGTATTTTAACAGTTTTGTAGAGTCGATTTTTGGATAGTTAATTTTAATATTGTTGCATACTGACTGCGTCGTATAACAAATGTACATTTGTTATGAGGAAAACAAATATAGTTTAGTTAGACATTATTTTAATATTTTTTATCGTTATTCATATATTGCACTATACTAAATAATTGTTTAACAAACATTGGTCTGTTTAGGGAATCCATATAACTAGTAGGTATTGACTAACATAGTCACTACGAGTTCATAATATTATTTGTACCTAATACATTTTCCTTCTACATACGAGGATGAGGCATGACGTCAGCGTATGGAATAATACGTTACCTACTTATGTAACTACCTACTATACTACCTAATTATGTAATTTTCATTTAATTTTCCTTATATCGTATTAAATGGTCAAATCGATACATCGCGGTCGTACCTTCGGAATAAAATGTTATTATACGTATATTACATAACTAATACAATTTATAAAAATTGTACCTATAGTCAATTGTAAAACGTCTCATTGTACCTTATTTCGAATTAATAAAGAACGTCATGATTAGAGTACCTATTTCTTAAAATTTGGATCTCGTCTTTGATATTTATAAACATTGGTAGACTGGTTAGAGTCAATGATGCTGAGCAAAATACACCACATTTCGCAAAAGTTCCCAAAATTGTAATATGAAACATTCCTTTTTTGATACCAAAAATGTATAGGAATCTGGTAACAAAAAAGGAAACTTCATCTCAGCATCATTGACTCTACCAGCCTACCTAGTATGTTTAATTAATTTAGTAGATAGGTACTAGATGTCGGTAAAGAAGTCAATAAATTATTGTATATCTTACTCAATAATTTCATTTCTTAACAAAACAAATGATTAGCGTTGAACATTTCCGGAAAAAGCCACTTTCCAATTACTAGGTCTTTTTTTTCTATCCTTTCAGAAAAAAATAATGAAATTTTCCACTTTTTATTTTCTACTCTAAACCTATGTTCATTAGGTCTAATTATCACTTAAAAAAGGGAAACGCGATGTTATCAAGAAAACGTCAATTAAAATAGGTGAAATGAACGACAGTGATAGTAGCAAATTGACAGTGATTCTTTCTTTCAAAACCCGAAAAAACGAAAGTTTTATACCTAAATTCCCGAAAATACCATTTGATTTATTCCGACATTTTCATCGCTACAAACCACAATGTTGTTCAATGTTCATAATCATAATATGCATAATAGGTACCTACATACAGTTGGTACAGAAAAGTTCATAATTATTAGCAGACTCCGGAATTCTGGTAGCATTTTTGAGCTGTCATAGGGACTTCTCGTTTATCGACTACCGATTATACATAAGTATATCGATAAATGCAGAATACAATGCAGAATAGTTAAATAATTATGATTACAAATAGAAGTAAACAACAGGCGTAGGCGGTATTATCGCTAATGAGCGATCTCTTTTAGATAACCTTTAGATACCAACTTTTTGGAAATTATAAATAGAAATTAAAATACATATTTAAATAATCCTTATTAGTATTTGTGGATTTCTTATGGCTATTAAACATTTTTCGGACCAAATTGCTACGAGAATTGCTGTTGAGCCTTATGATATCATGTTGCAAATCTCTATTTAACATTTTCAGCCACTCAAAAGTTATCTAAACGAGATAGCTCATGAGCGATAAGACCGTCTATTGTTAACTTTTACTTGTAATCGTAATTATTTTACACTGTATTCTGTATATATCGATATACATATGTATAATCGGTAGTCGATATACAAGAAGTCCCTATGACATCTCAAAAATGCTACCAGAATTCCGGAGTCTGATTATTAGGTACAATCATGTCTAATTATATGCCTCTTCAATGGATTTCCACTCGGTTCTGGTTGCGGCGATGCGATTCCAGGTCGGCCCTGCCGTCTTTTTAATATCGTCCGACCATCGTGGAAATCCATTGAAGAGGCATATGTCAGCAGTGGACGCAGATATGCTGAGAAGAAGAAGAAGAAGATGTCTAGTAATATACATCATTTAGTTGTCATTTAAATTAATCGTATAAACTGGAGGTATAGCAACTAAATAGTCAACATCCGCACCTACTATTCCTGGAAAGGGCTAACTACATGATCATTCACAATAAGGGCGAGTTTTGCGTGAACATCGAGTAGGTACATTACAAGATATCCCTGAGAGCTTAAATGAACTTATCAAGAGCTCGGTGGTGGTCTCCAACGTATTATGTTCTAACGGGTACTGGGAACCCGACACTCGACGTCAGCAATCTCGAGGTTTGTTCTCGTTGATCGAGCAATGAGCGGAGTTGAGTCAGACGAACCGCTGTATTTAAATACATGCTATCACATGCTGCTTTAAAACCCTAATAAGGTGATGAGCCCTATCAATCCGTTGCCTAGAATCTTCAGACTAGATTTAGGTAAATGCAGTCATAGGTACCTATTAATGCCGAGACTTAGTAGACTTACATGGATACCTACACAGAGCCTTAGCTACTGCGACCATTATAATAACATGGACGTCTAACGTCAGCTCAAAAATGCCCCCAAAAACAATTGTTCAATTGTGTACAAGATGGCCAAAACGTTTTTCTTAACACCGCGCATATTTCGGCGCAACATCTTTGACAAATATTTATAGAATATAGCCAATCAAAACTTTGATGGACCAATAACAACTATTTTTAAATGGCGGTTAAGTTTTTATAGGTCGACTTTGAAATTCATTGCCGTGATGCATTGAAGACGGGGTGACACTTGTCAATTAAAATTCAGGACCGTTTTTGAAAGGCAATTTAGTATGGCGTGCGGCTTCCATGTTTTATTTGTTCATAGGTAGCTTAGCTACATAAAACGTCAACGTGTGGTTACCGCGAGTCTTCAATTACATAGGTAGTCCACTTGTACCTGTAGCCGTATCATGAGTTGGTTCTTTAGCGCTTATTCGATACGTAAAGTAGCCCATCACGATCGCTCCATTATACTCGTATGTATAATTGCGAGCGTGACAGCTTTACATAGGTAATATGTAGCTAACGCAAACCTTATCTCCATAGGATATACTTCATTTTTATATAAGGTGCGAGCCAATGTATGTAAATCACCAGTTCAAAGACATATCCATAACCTAGCTCTATTTTATTGTTTTCTTGGTTTTGGATAATCTATTGGTAAGAGTTGATTAAAAAGTCATAGATTTAGCAGTATCTGCCTACTCCATGTAGATTATTGGAAAACTAACACTTTTTAGGTTTTACTCGACATTTAAAGAATTCTATCGCGCTCGCACTTTTTTGGGACAAGCGCGATGGTCGGCTTTACGTCTCGAGTAAAACCTAACATGTCCTTTAGGTAATACTTGACAACTTATGGTAGGGCTATATCCTACCTATACATATACCTACCGAATATTATCTTGTGGCATGCCTTTCGCCTTGCTGCCTTCGTTGTAAGGTTGGCTGGTAGAGAATGCCCCTTGTAAGGCTTCCTTTTAACTCGTAGGTACCTATCTACGTAATTATCTTATCAGCGATCAGTATTAGGTACCTAATACGCCATGTATTTATGCATAGTACTGTTACGCCGATGGCATGATAAAAACTACAAATATGATTTTAGACACGTTAGAAGCGTTTTCAGCAGGCTGAAATGCGTTTTCAGGCCGTTTCAGAAGGTCCTCTTTCACATACTACAAAATCAAATATTCACCCCAGATACCGTCGTTTTCAGGCGCCTGAAACATGTTTTCAGGCCGTTTCAGGATACCCTCTATCCGATGGCGCAATAACCTGAAAACCCGTTTTCAGGCGTTTTCAGGACCCCTTTTGGGCCTCTCAAGTACAAATCGGTATATAGCTAAATTTCCCATAGGAGTGAAAGAGAAAGCACTATTAGATAAAGACAGCATGAGAGAATGTTCTGGAAGGATGTGAATGAGACAGCTATAGAGAGAACATTCTGGACGGGTGTGAAAGAGAAACCTGTAGAAAGAGACAGCGATACTCTAGAATGTTCGCGCACCTAACTCGGGAACTTTCTAGAGTCGAATCTTCTCGTACTTTGTAGATTTGAGTGGCTGGTATAAATACACAGCATGACCCGGCCGAGGAGTAGTTTCAATTGAGACAGCGAAGAGATAACATCAAGAGCGAAAACTGCGATTCTAACGGCGAGTTTGAGAGTGTAAAAGTGAAACAGTGTGACGTGTTAAGTGTGTGATCAGTGTTTTAGTTTGGTGTTTGTTCTTTTGATTAGTAATTAAAGTCTCAGTTTTAATTAGTGGCTTATTTATACATTTTCTATAGAAAACCCACCCCACGAACGTAACATTTGGTGTCAGAAGCGGGATAGAAAATGGGTATAACGCCACGTGACAACGAGACCGAGCCAAAAGGAGTTGTAACCCGGAGCCAAGCTGCACGCGAGGAACCTGCAGCGCGGGAGGATATTGCAGTACCTGAAGAACCTCTAGCATGTGAGGATACTGCATCTAAGCCCGGAACGTCTGGTTTGCAGGCTAAGAGTACTCAAGACGTAGACCTCAGAACTATTCTGATTCTCCTGAAGGAGCAGTCGCGGAAACAAGAAGAACAGTTGCGGAAACAAGAAGAACAGTCGCGGAAACAAGAAGAACAGTTGTGGAAACAAGAAGAACTGTCGCGGAAACAAGAAGAACAGTCGCGGAAACAAGAAGAACAGTCGAAATTGATTCTTCAAGAGTTGCACAAGGCTGCTACTGAATGGAAGCAAGAAATGTACGAAGTCCAAGGGAAGCTCAGTGACATGGAGAACAAGATTCATGTTATAGAGGAAGCGGTTGAGCGTCGCCTCCAGAAGCTTGAATTAAAAGTAGCTAATGGCATCAGTACCTGCGCACCCGAGATATCTGTGCCGGGAGGTGGAAAATTTAAGGCACCTCCTTTTGATGGAACATCTTCGTGGGCGGCGTACAAGCTACAGTTTGAGTCCGTGTCCAAAGCAAACGGTTGGAGTAAGGAGCAAGCGATGACGGCTCTGACGCTGGCACTTCGTGACGAGGCTCTTACAATTCTAGAAGCTCTTGGAAAAGAGCAAACTTACGACCGGCTTCTAGAAGCATTAGAAGCCCGTTACGGAGACAGTCATCTAGAACATGTCTACAGAGCTCAACTGAAAGACAGAACGCAGGGACGTAATGAGACATTGCAACAATGGGCCCTGGAAATTGAAAAGCTGGTCAGAAAGGCATACCAACGTTCAGCTGACTCTTTGATAAAAACCATGCTGGTACAGGCATTTGTTGATGGGATCCGAGATTTGGAAGTAAGGGCGGCAGTACGATTAGGGCACCACGAAAGCCTTAAGGATGCCGTAGCTCATGCCCTAGAAGTTGAAGCTGTACGCCAAGATTCATCAGGATCGTATAAGCTACGTGAGATTTCTGCCAGGGAGCCGATTGCACCTCATCGGGAGTTTGGGCCACGATGTTACCATTGTGGAGAACGTGGCCATATACGAACTAGTTGCCCGAAAAGAAGCATTGCACCTCATCGGAAGTTTGGGCCACGATGTTACCATTGTGGAGAACTTGGCCATATACAAACTAGTTGCCCGAAAAGAAGCAGCAGGAGAGAACGAGATGAATCCCCTGTGACCAGGAATAAGGGCTCTGTACGACCAGAGCCGCAGCAGGGAAACGAGCAAGAGCCAGGACTAAGGGACGAGTGCTGGCTGGAGGTCGAAATGTCCCAGTAGTTATCTCACAAGCCAACGACGGGAATAGTCTGGTCGTCAAGGGAGAAATTGGTGGAATACCATGTAACCTTACTATCGACACCGGAGCTTCTCGGACGGTGATTAATCATTGGCTTCTGAAACACCTGACTCGAGGTCATGTAGTCCAGCCGACGCATCTACAGCTGCTTACAGCCACTGGCCAGTATATTCCCATCAAGGGAGAGACAGGAGTGGATTTAAGAATTGGCAAGCACATTTATCGGCACAAAGTGATTGTTGCCGACATAATTGATGACTGTATTATTGGACTAGATTTTATGAGGTGCCATGGTTATAAAATTGACATGGAAGTTGGAGTCCTGAAAACTAGATTTGATGAGGTTCCAATGGAAGGAAGAATTAGTGGGAATGTTTACTGCTCTAGAAGACCTGTTCTCCTACCAAAGGCACAGGTTCGAGTCCCAGTGCGTTTACCAGGAACAGCAAGTCAGGGAGGGCGTCGATGTGTAGTTGTGGAAAAAGTATCCAACGGTAACCCATGGATGGCAGCTCGTACAGTGGTTACGAAGATCAATGACGTTACGTATCGGATACGGAGGAATTTACGAAGCCCATGCAAGATTGTTCACGTTGACCGGCTCGTCAAATACCACGGAAATAATGATGCTCGGGACGAGCATGTCTTAGGAGGGGGTAGTGTTACGCCGATGGCATGATAAAAACTACAAATATGATTTTAGACACGTTAGAAGCGTTTTCAGCAGGCTGAAATGCGTTTTCAGGCCGTTTCAGAAGGTCCTCTTTCACATACTACAAAATCAAATATTCACCCCAGATACCGTCGTTTTCAGGCGCCTGAAACATGTTTTCAGGCCGTTTCAGGATACCCTCTATCCGATGGCGCAATAACCTGAAAACCCGTTTTCAGGCGTTTTCAGGACCCCTTTTGGGCCTCTCAAGTACAAATCGGTATATAGCTAAATTTCCCATAGGAGTGAAAGAGAAAGCACTATTAGATAAAGACAGCATGAGAGAATGTTCTGGAAGGATGTGAATGAGACAGCTATAGAGAGAACATTCTGGACGGGTGTGAAAGAGAAACCTGTAGAAAGAGACAGCGATACTCTAGAATGTTCGCGCACCTAACTCGGGAACTTTCTAGAGTCGAATCTTCTCGTACTTTGTAGATTTGAGTGGCTGGTATAAATACACAGCATGACCCGGCCGAGGAGTAGTTTCAATTGAGACAGCGAAGAGATAACATCAAGAGCGAAAACTGCGATTCTAACGGCGAGTTTGAGAGTGTAAAAGTGAAACAGTGTGACGTGTTAAGGTGGAATGTCACGGTCAGCTAGGCACTACAACGCCAATAGATGGCGTTATAGTGCATAGGTGGCGCGAATTCTACGTATTTTTATATTTTATGTATGATAATAGAAATATTTTTAATAAGTAATATGTTAGCCGCAAATAAACTGCCGTTTCTAATGTGGCCAACTAAATTTCAGGTGAGGTTTAATTTACAAAGTAAGTTTATTTGAATAAATACGAAACGCTGCCGCGGCTGCGCAGTAATTTCAATATATTTTTTACTTTACATTACATGACTTTTATTTTTTTTAATGATACTTTATCTATAATTACATTTTTTTCAGTAATAAATAAATAACCTGTGGCCTACCCCACAAAACTTTACAAGCGTATAATTCTACAAAATTGTATAAATTCTAAAACAAATAATTGTCAATTTTGTACATTTATATGCTTGTAAAGTTTTGTGGTATTGGTCCCTGAACTACCAACCTAGGTTTAATTTTGGTGACCTTATATATTTACTCACCAAAAACCTTTTCAGGTGATGTTATGGCATCCAGTTCCGGTATTTTTTGCATGGTCAATCTGAAATAGCCTATACTACTAAAAAACGGGCCTGGATGTCCTAACCTAATAGGTGTCCAATCAGATTGGGACGGAATCTATTCGATGACTTCAGTCAGATAAGTTTTAGATATTTCTAGTCACTTTAATTATTAGATTCCTTCCCATTCTAATCACGTGCGGAATACATAGATAAAGAAAACATCAATTTATAAATTCAGTGTTTTATTTACACAATATCATATTATTTTTATTTATTATTCCTATTTTACGTTTTTCTGGTTTTATACATGGATATAGGAAGATTGCTTGACGTTGTGTGTGTTGCTTGGAAGTGAGCCGGACGCATCGACACATATTGTGACACCTGCAGTTGGCCCTGGATCTGAATTCAGAATACTCATCGTCAAAATGGTGTATGATGAATTGATGATTACTGGAATAAAAAATACATTTCAGCTTTGTCTAGTTAGGTGGTGATGAACTTGACTGCGAAGTTAGGGAGGGAACCTGGGTTCAAAACAGGGTTCAGTGAGTATCTACAAAATGGTTATATTTTTAAAAGTTCAAGGCCTGGAACTCATCATCCCTCGGGAAACTAACGTTTCCGGTATTTATGTAAAAAAAAAATAGTATTCTTATAATATAATATATATTACTATTTATCTACATGTCAAGTTTCCTTATTCCAATCCGATGAGCAGTTGTTGCGAAAACAATAAACATCGAAACATTTTTGTTATAATAATAGTGGAAATATATAATAAAAAAAACTGTTTGAATACTGGGAGGAAAGATATCCAGCAAGTCAGCCTCTACAGAACTTACCTTTTGATTTCTCCGTAATATACTATCATTTCTCCATGACTTCGCTTACAAGTTTTTTTTCAGGCCCGAGTATCGGTGGTTTTTATAGCCTTTCCGGGACGTTTGTGGCTACATAATATACAAACGTATAATAAATCCTCATGTAAATCACTGCACGCTATGAGATATTTCAAACAATCGTAGGCAATTTAGTGTCAATTCGGATTAAATTTGTAGGTATAAACAAATGGTAAAACGATAAAGTACTGCCGGTGATTTAGAATCCGTGACGTTTGAATTTAGTGTTGCCTTGCCAAATAGGTTTTACGTTCAGTTCCACGAGACTATCATTTAGTACGCACATCTACACTCGGCGTCAAAAAAATCGCACCTTTTTAAATTCTCCTTTCGAGTGATCATAAACCCTATATTGTGTATGACAAAGTATGACTGTGGGGTCTCATTTTAAAGGTAATAAAACCCTCCATCAGAAAATTAAAATTTACGATCAACTTCAGTACGAAAAAAAAGAAAATTTGCCAGGAAAAAGGAAAATCGTTTATTTACACAAAAATTACAAAATTTTAAAGCATAACAATAACAAAAAATAAAGCTTAAAACTAAACTTAAAACCTAGTGTTGCCTCCTCTGGCCCTCCGAAGATCTGCCAAGCGGTCACTCATGGACCTGATGAGTGTGACGATGCTCTCTTGAGGGATGTTGTTCCACTCCTCGATGACGGCATCATGAAGCTCATCGAGAGTGACAGGAGCAGGATCACGCGACCGTACCCGCCTTTTCAGCTGATCCCAAAGGTGTTCGATGGGATTCAAGTCAGG
>JALPQI010024411.1:0-11083 GCA_025490895.1 Thaumatotibia leucotreta
TAAAATGCGAATACTTAACTTTTAAATGGACACTTAAAATGGATGAACGGGAAGTGACCTTTTTGGTAGGTATCTACAGATGCAACGTGTAGGAAAATGTAGCTAATTGTAATTAACTATCACCATCACATAAATACCTAAGCACTATCGCCCACACTGCTAGCTATACATCGGTAGACCTTATTTATACCTACTATTTGTGATAAGATAAGGTTCGCGGATGTCAGTACAGTTAACAGTGGCTGTTAAGAAAACGGCCGAAGTCCAAATGCATATGGAGAGTTCATATGATTTTTGTTTCAATTTGTATTTATTCTCCTTTCATGACATGACGCATTAGCTTAGTTTTTAGCTGTAAACTCATGTTAACTATTAATAAATAACTAAAAGCGCTTGTGGCCTAGGGGCTTGTCCATTAATCACGTCATACGATTTTGGCCTATTTTAGACCCCCCATCCCCGATGGTGCTATTTCAATAACTAAAACATTAATACCTACCTTATTTACTGTCAGTCGAGTGATCGAGTCATGATGAGAAATGCAAGCAGCCCCACACCTTTAAAATGAATAACGATCCCCAACTAGCAAAACAGTCATATAACATCGAGCTTACTCAGCTAATAAGTCGTATAAAAGTCATATAAACGCGAATTACACGGTACCTATCGTATAAAGCCAGCTTATACAGCAATATGTCGTATAAAAAGTCATATAAACGCAAATTACACAGTACCTGTCGTATAAAGCCAACTTATACAGCAATAGCATAATAGTCGTATAAGATGTCATATACACGTTTATACGACCTTCTTATATGACCTTAGAGTCATATAAGAAGTTGCTGAAAAAGACACATTTATAAAACGCTTATATGACTTTTTTGCCGAGTAGCAAAAACTTATATGGCTGACTTATGACTTGTGAGAAAAAGTCGAGTAAACGTAACGCAGTTGCTATTATATGACTATTGTGAATGAAGTCATATAACAGCTAATTATATATCTTGTTTTATAAAAGTGTTTTATTCAGCATCTCGACATCTTTTATGACTAAAGAGTCATATAAGATGAATGCTGAGTAACCTGATTTTACATGACGCTTACTTGACTATTTGTCGAATAATTACATCTTATATGACCTATGCTCGAGTAAATGGAAAAATAATAGCTATTATAGAACTTTTTGGTTTCAGCTGTTACTTTTATATGATTAACGTATCTACCTGTAGGTGTCATGGCGCTTAAACCACTAAACTTGCTATATAAGAGCTAATACGAAGCAGTTATATGATATGTTAATCGTATACATGTCATATAGTAGTTTCCTTCGTAATAATTAAAAATATTTATTTAATTTATATTGTAATAACTAATAACTAAAGTGGCGCGTTCATTATTTACTACTAAATATAGTATACTTTATCAGTAAAGTGGTATTCGCAATACATTTTCACCATTAGGTAGAATTTATAATGCCAATCATAACATGGTCATATATTACTTAGATAGCTCTGTCAAAACATACTCAACGACATTAAGTGATTTAATTTTGTTTACACCACTAACAAAATTATATGCACGAGCAAGTTGTCATTCCGTCTTCTGTTTAGTTTCGCTAGACACTTTTATTCCACAAATTTGGCATATAAGTAGCAATTATATGATCAATAAATCACTAACTCAACGGTTATATGGCTCTTATATGATTAAAAGTCATATAAAAGCTATATAAGTCGCTATTATACAGCTAGTTAGCTATAAAGTGGTCACGGTGATGATTATTATATGACTAATAAGTGGTGGCAGTTTCAGTTAAATGGCTTTTATATGGCTAAAAAGCTGAGTAATATGGGCCCAAATCGCGTTATATAAACGTAATTATTACGTTTTTATGACCAATTTCATAAGCTAAAAGCCTGAATATGTTACGTTTCCGCGACGATTATATGACGAAATTTTGCTAGAGGCGCCTCTAGAACCATATTTCCATTAAGTAGGTATGACAAGAAATCTGATAGCACAGATTAAAATTATCGTGATTAACCCCAAGGGGTTTCCTTCCGCAATATGCCGGAGCTCGTACAAAGGCGTTCTCATGGCTGAGGCAGGAACTATGAGGAATCCTTACTTATTCGCTAAAAGTTAATTGACTAAAGTTCACTGATTTTGCACTTTTGTTCTCGACTTTAAACTTAAGTCATATGGTTGAAAATGCGACGTCAAAGTAATGCTTTCTCGGATTATCGTTAGCCAATAACTCCTTAATTTCGCGATAGTGCCGGACGATAAGTATGGGAATGCGGTTATACACAAAATTGCGGTTTATGTTTATTTGCACAGTTCCAGGACCATAAACAAGCTGATATTACCTAGTCCATTTAATAGTAGGTACACGTAAATATTACGGATTAACGTCACCACGACTGATGAATCGGAAACATCTATCTAGGTACATCATCATTCATCAATTTTTTAACTGACAGGATTTTAGGTATAGTCGACTTCAAATACTTTGTAGCAATCTAACAACAAAGTATTTGACGCTAACTGTACCTGATGGTAGCTTCAATCTTAGTCCTAAAGGTGCATTCAGACCAAACGAGCATTCACTATGCTAACCCCCTACTCTACGAAATTCGATCGTTACACAAAACGTGATTCGTTGATTTCGTAGTGTGGGGGATAGAACAGCGAATGCTCGTTTGGTCTGAATGCACCTTTAGGACAATTAATAAATAATGCATACAGGATGTAAAATTACCGCTAAAAAATTGCATACCTAATGCTTACTTCAAAATATGACTTATATTATATCTCTAAGCATCTATCTCTGTCGTTTCAATGATGAAGGTGTTATCGCAGTGACAGGACAGATGCTGAGAGCCTGGAGCAGCTAATTTAAGTAAAGGACAAGTTTGTAAACATGCGTTTTTTGCAGTGGCACGTCGACGGCGGAAGGAAAGCCGGCCACGAAGACAGCGGACCACTTTTTCGGCTCACCAGACCCTCAGGCTTGAACTAGAGTACGCGAGGGGCGAATATGTTGCCAGAGCACGGAGGTAATTTTAAATGCTTTGTGTAGTTTTGAAGCACCAGCATGTACTTGGAAATTTCAAAATTTCGCGGATTTGTCTCTATCACTCCAATGAAGGCATCATCACTATCAATAGAGATAAAAGATCGAAATTAACGTATTAACGCATTCACTGCCACCGCCGCATATATGCGTCAGCGTTACTTTCACTCTGTACCCCCGACGCACAGACGCGTCCACGTAAAGATTGTAAAGAGTGATGTTCGACCAGTGCCTCCGACGCACATGTGACTCATGCGAGTTCTGAATTATATGTACCTACATATCAAATGGGCACTGGGTGGTTGTGGTGTGCTGGGTGGCAGCTGTGGTTGACTCATATGTGTGTTTGAGGCACACAGCAAAGTGCGGCATCTGGCGAATCTCCACGAAAGGGAGATGGCATTGAATGCGTTAAATTAACACGTTCGCCTCCGGTACTGTTTCACTAGGTGCTTATACTGTGCCGATCGAAATTATCTGATAGAAATTATATGCCAGTGACACGCATGTGTGACCGAAAAGATTGTACTCCTATGCCGGCATGAATGTAGGATTAATATGGATTTGACAACGTTATAATAATAGCAAGAACGAAAGGGATGGTCTTATGAAACTTTTTACTAGTGGAAGTGAAAAGGAACGATAATCGTCCGTCCTTATCACTGTGCCACTATTTTTTGTGTGTGTGTGCATTAGATGCTAAATGTAAGTGCCAGACAAATGCGTTGAATAATGGTTGAATACGTCACTAAGTGCCGGTGTGGCACTTTCGTCTTAGTAGTAAGTGACTATGTCTATCCCTCTTAGTGGCACACTATGTGCGGCCCCTCGTATGCCGGCGACACAGCATTCGTGTCAAAAACGTTCGTATTTCTATGCCACTCGCATAGGAGTGAGAACTTGATTAATGCTAGTGGTATAAGAATAAGATTACTTTGGTCACGTAGATATGTGTGTCACTGGCATAGGAGTACAGTTTTTTCGGTCACATATGCGTGTCACCGGCGGCGTCGAACGTGTTAAAACGGTAAGCAGCCTCAAACTTGCGGAGTATTGTCATTGCCCACAGGTTTGGATCTTCTGAATCATCGGATCCATAATCTAAGGACTGCACTGCATCTAAGTAGGAATTAATTATACTTTTTCAATAACAATGTTTTTCATTTCAGATGTGAACTTGCAACAGCACTGTCTTTGAGTGAGACACAAGTTAAAATCTGGTTCCAAAATAGGCGAGCAAAAGACAAAAGAATCGAAAAGGCTCATCTAGATCAACAGTACAGGTAATTGAGATTTACATTAAACTTATTCCCTGTCTAGGGTAGGTAAAGACTGTAAAGTACCCATCTAGTATGTACAGTCAAGCGCAAAAATATGTATCGAAAAAATCCTCTCATAAATATGTTAAGACGTTCTTAATACACAAAATTAAAGTGCACTTTTGCCTTTGACTGTAATACTAACTTGATAAAAAAAAGTGTATTTGGAGGTTAGTCTAGAAATGCGTTTGCTGCTAAAAAGATGTTGACTAGATAAGACGAGTAAGTTTTTTTTGCACAGACAACTGGCTGCGGCATCTGGGATGTTCCCCACGGTACTTCCGCCCTACTGCCCACCGCCTTGCCCATGCCTGCCGCCACAACACTCGACGCAACCCCTTCAAAAATAGTTCGCAGATTTAAGAATTTTTAGGTTAAATCTTATTTCTAGCAACCCATTTTATAAAGAGATAATAATATTATTAAGATAAATTCGTAGTAAATTTGCGCATTGAATGCGAAGATCTCCACTAAGGAATGTAAAATTGTATAGGCTTGTTAGTTTTTAGATCTGCATAAGTACAGGCGAATTCATCCAGAGCTTGGAATTGCATTTGAAGTAGTGTTAGGTACAAAAAGTAACACTTTAAAAAGTACACAGGTTTACTTATAGTCAAATGATAGGAGTTCTTAGGCAGAGGAAATTCTTATACTTAAGTACATGATTTTGACCACTTCACACTCACTGCATTTGCAATTCCATGCTCTCAGTAATTGTGAGCTGCTACCCAAGGTATATTATTATTAGAAAAATAAAAGAGATAAATTGTTGAAATATATTTATTTGGGAGAAATCAACTTACCATGGCCTTTTCCACGGGGAATGCTCGTCCGCATGTAGAAGAGTCCATGGAAAACAGTTTTTATTTAATATATTGCACACAGGAATATGTAAGAGGAATCTACATTAACATTGTAGTTAAACTTGAGATAAACAAACAAAAACCAATATAATATTAGGATATTACACTTAAGTTCTATAAATTGGGGTTAAACGCGCGAATAACATTTAGCCAGAAAAGGGTTTGTATTTGACTAGCATGTCGAAATTTGTGAACATTCTTGTGGTTGAATAAGTTGAATAACTTGTATGTAAAAATAAAACAACATGCAATGAAACAAAATTGAAAATGTTAATTTGACTGACAATCAAAATAGTTTATAAATTAGGTACATGAATCATCAATATAATTCGTAATGTGTTGAATACGTCTCAACAACTGTTTAGATCCCTTTGGAATGTCAATTTAAGTCTAGTCCTAGCATTTTGAAAGTTAAAATTTAAAATAAAATATAACCCTCGACTTTTTATTAAACACTATTAAAGTCAAATTCAAATAGTTTTATTCTCACTTACGAACTAGAAACGTAACAATGCATAAAGCCACAGCTTTTACATGAATAGGAAAATACTAAATCGCCTGCTTGCGGTAAACGACTCACGCGGCTGGTGCGATACCTGTCTATAAATCTGTGCAAAACAGAAATTGTGACACGTCAAAATGTAAAAACTGTGATTTTACTTTTACTCCATCAATGCTGGAAATGCAATATGCAACATCCACATAATATAATCCCGACTTTAACATTAAAGAAACGACGGTAATTTGTGCGCCTCTGTATATGTCCAGTTGACTAGAAAAAGATGTTGCCATTTCCCGCCTTACTACAATTTAATGAGGTTAAAAATTGGATGCATTTATCTCTTTATAGCTAACTGTACCTATATACACCATAATTTTCTCATAAGATCATTTAGCTAGGAGTATTTATAAGATAAGGGAGTATTGAAAATCCTAACAATCGGGAATCGGCTCTATCCGCGAATCTTGTATGTTGCAATTCTAGCATTTAAGGAATAAAAGCTTTAAGTGCTACACGACTATTACAATCTTAAAAATAGGAAAAATGAATCTATTGCCTACAGTACCTTATTGTGAACCAACCTTAGATGAAGAAAAAAATGTAAAATGACTATGTAATCGTAGTCACTTGGTATAGTCCGCTTGTCCCTCACTAGCTAGCTGACGCCTGGCCTACCTCCCGTGTCTAACATACCGTCTGCCTGCCTAGCTTCAACTAAGCGCAACTTGATACCTACGCATTGAAAAATATTATTATGAGTAAGTTGGACATTATATTCTGAAACTGTGAACTGCCTATAATTATTAAATATGTAATTATCATAATACTTATAATATAAACTTACTGAGTCAAATTTAATTGGGGCTGTGATGTATAGTGGGTCTGTCAGTTCGTGTTTAGTGTAACGTTTTATAATATAAAAAAACTGCTTAGACATAAAATAAAGCTCTCTTAAGTCTAAAAAAAAATATATCAGTCTTAGTGCCCAGACCACAGTTGTCATGCTTGGTTTTGATCTCTATTCATTATGAAAGAGTGTAATAACATAATGATGGCTATTTAATTAAAAATAATTCCATAGCTAACATATCAGAAATAACATGTTCAGCCTCATGTGTATTAAAGCGGACATAAATTCATGAAATTACTTGAGTCATTTCCATGCCCGTAAACGCATCTTGTATCTCCTCCACACTTTTCTCTTTGAATCAAAACAAAAACTGACAATGATGCCCACCTTTCACTGCGAGCGAGGCGCACTCATTAATGGCTCCGTTTCATGTTCAACACTGACGAAGTGTTGGTATGCAGATTAGGAGTGCGAGCGTCACCACTCTAGGGGTCGGAACTATGGGTGCAAAACTTTAACAAAACTTTAAAATTGACATATGGGAACACTTTAACCAAGAAAAATACTAATATTACTGAAAAATCTGTATCCAATTTTATTCCCTATCTCGGAATCTTCAACTTACAATGTGTGGGTGTGTAGATATGTATATTTTATGTATGTATGGTATGTGCTATGTCAAGTCCACTTGAGAAGTTTTGTTAAAGTTTTGCACCCATAGTTCCGACCCCTACACCAGCGATGAACGTTAAACGGAGCCATTAATGAATCCGCTCGCAGTGTAAGGCGGGCATGATGGCGGGTGGTAAGGTGAATACTCACAAGAGGACTAGAAGCGGCGCTGGTTGGCGGCGCCGGTGCCGGCGGCCGCGTTGCCCATGCTGTTGTAGCCGGTGGCGTACCCGCCGCCCCCGCCGCTACCACCTGAATACAAATAACCATCAAATAAAAAAAAACTGGCTTCCACCGATTTATTCAACACCCCATCATCAGACACCAAGGCGGGGTCATCGGGACCATCTCGACTGGCGTTATATTGAGTTATTAGTCCATTTGTCATGTACAATCGACAACACAGCTGTGGATACAGACAAAGTGCCAGAAATATGTATACACACCTTTATGTCCAGGCAATAAAGTTCTGTTTACATATTTTTGGCACTTTGCCTGTGTTCACAGGTGTGTTGTCGATTGTACAGTCGTGGCCAGATAATTAGGAACAAGATTTGTTTTCTCATACAACTGCCTGCAAACAGGGATTTGCAAATTTGATAATAATTTAAAAAATATTTGACCATTTTTCTTTATTAATATCAGAACTTATCCATGATTAAATAAGGTATACTGGGACGTATTGCAAAGTTCTAAAAAATACCTAACTTGAAAAACATGGATAGACACTTCAACCTAATTAGGAACGATTTCATACATTTTGTTCTTAATTAGGTTGAAGTGTTTATGGGGTCATCCATATTTTTCAAGATAGGTATTTTATGGAACTTTGCAATACGTTCCAGTATACCTTATTTAATCATAGATAAGTTCTGATATTAATAAACAAAAATGGTCAATTTAAATTATTATCAAATTTGCAAAGTCCTGTTTGCAGGCAGTTGTATGGGGAAAAAAATCTTGTTCCTAATTATCTGGCCACGACTGTACATGCTTAATGCAAATTTAAGACCTATATGGTTTTCTCATGAATGCCATTGTCAGAACTGGACCAAAATAAAAACGGAAAGCATCAGCTTTCAAATAAAAAAAGAATCATCAAAATAGGTTGACCCTGTTGAAAGTTCAGAGGTAAGAAAACATTAAAAAAAAACTATTATTTTCCCCAAGCATATAAAAGAAAAGGACAGCTAACATTTATCTGACTGATTTATTTAATTTGGTAATGGTGAAACGGGACCTTGCACCATTTAAAAGAATTTAAGGCCTGAAAAAGCTTTATTAGAATTATGTACTTTATTTACGTAATTTATAAAAAGGGCCAAGGCAATCAGAGCATTATAAACAGGTCATTATAAATATATTCTCTGTCTACTCTTTTCTGATAAACAGATAAGGCAAAACCAAAACTAATGAGCATCAATTAGTTAATGTAGGTAATACAAGAGTTACAAATAAATAATTATTTATGGCTTATACAATTATTATGCATAATATTAGATGCACTTTTATTGTAATAGTGGATTACCCACTGTATGAATGGATTTATTAAATACGATTCGATATCTCCTGCGTGGTCTGTCAAAAATTTACTCCTGCAAAATAAACCCTGAAAAGAAAATTCTTAGTTTCCAATTACATGGCTGACCTCCTCTTGATCCTTTCGGGTTATCTCCACAATTGAGAGGATATGCAATTATGTAGCTCTTAGTACAATGGAGACTGCTTCCCCATTTAAAAGTGGAAGCAACTTGTGAGAACTAATAATGTGGAAGTATTAAAAGCTTACCTTGATTATAAGGCTGAGGACGTGAAGTATTATAATTCGCCCTCATGGGCCCACCAGAATAATTCTGCTGGTAGCCAGCACCAAAGTTCTGTGCTGATTGGCCCCATCCTCCTTGGTCTCCATAACCCTGGTTGCCCCAACCTCCTTGGTTATTGGACTCCCATGGGTTCTGGTTGCCCCATCCTCCGCCTTGTCCATACCCTCCTGAAGCAACACATAGTTTCATTAGAAATCATGCTGTAACACAGTAACAGACATTATTAATTAAGGTGAAGGGCTATTACCACCTGGGAATCTTTATCCCACCTGATACCACTATAGTACTTGGTGGTAGCTACTGGGAAAAATTAATATCAGAAATTCTTATGCCCAGTTGTTACCACTTGTACAGGTGGGAAAAAAATGCCCAGTTGTTACCACTGCTATCAGATGGGTGGTAACAGGTGGGAATAACCCAAGGTGAATGATGTCATGATTGTAATGTTTAATTATCCAGAAACATCTCTCAACAATTAAGTCATGGAGTTATCTGAAACTTCTGAAAGTGAGAAGGTGCTGTAATCTTCCTGATATAGAATCATCATCATCATCATCATATCAGCCGAAAGACGTCCACTGCTGAACATAGGCCTCCCCCAAAGATTGCCACAATGACCGGTCCTGCGCCACCCGCATCCAGCGGACTCCTGCGACCTTCACCAGGTCATCGGTCCACCTTGTGGGGGGCCTACCCACGCTACGCCTTCCGGTACGTGGCCGCCACTCAAGAACCTTCCCGCCCCAACGGCCATCGGTTCTACGCGCAATGTGCCCCGCCCACTGCCACTTCAGTTTAGCGATTCGGAGAGCTATTTCGGTTACTTTGGTTCTGCTGCGGATGGTCTCATTTTTAATCCGATCACGCAGAGAGACTCCTAGCATAGCCCTCTCCATTGCCCTTTGGGTGACTTTGAGCCTTCTTATGAGACCCATTGTAAGCGGCCACGTTTCAGTACCGTATGTCATCACTGGCAACACACACTGATTAAAGACTTTCGTCTTCGATATAGAATATGTAGAAAAAAATTAAATTGTGTGTAAGAAAATGGAGAACTTGTCATAACAAAAGTTCATCCAAGAACTGCAGTATCAATCCAAATAATTTGTCATAGGCAAATCAGAAAATATTGAGATAATTTGCATATAAATAAGTAGTTACCCTGATTCCCCCAATCCTGGTTATCATTTCCACGGTTCCACCCGCCGCCACCTCGGCCGCCGCCGCGACGCGCTCCACCGCCACCGCCTGCGGGGCCACCGGCCATCTCGGACTTCGACAAAGCCTTCTTAACATCTAAGTGACGACCTTTTATGTTGTGGTTCTGTTGTACTGAAAGTTAAAGAAAAGTAAGTATGCTAGCAGTTTTCGTTACATATTTAATACCAGTATAAACAGTAATTTAAACAAAGTAATAGTATGACTTGTTACATTAATTTGAATTACTTATATAATATCCATAGGTTTAATATATATTTTAATATATGTTCTAAAATGCTACTTCACAATGTTCTTTATTATAAGGGCATTTTGCTTGAAAGATAAACTATTAACACCTTCACGGACACTACTCCAGACTAGGGCTCGTGGTCGTGACCGTGTTTCGTGTAACCGTAGCCGGATCCCCGTTGCCGTGTTACACGGCCACGGTTTTAAGGCCCGTTTCCTGCGTGTTACACGGCTACGTATCAATAAGGTTACGTATACACGTGTACACGGGGATACGTATCTTAATTACACGCAGATCCGTTCCGCCCGCGTTGTTGAGTGACGATTCGATGCGTTGTCTTTAAGGACTAAGGAAAACGGATGAGAATGTTCCGTGATATTTGTGAATCTAATTTAGTGGTTACCTAATTGCCTTTCTAACGTAAAGTCAAAGTCAAAGTCAAACTATTCTTTATTCAAGTAAGCTTATTAATAAGCACTTTCGAATCGTCTGACATGAGAGAAAAAAATCTACTACTGGTTCAAA
>JALPQI010024412.1:0-13587 GCA_025490895.1 Thaumatotibia leucotreta
GGATCATAGAATGTACTTGAAAATCAGATTCCACGGAAGCGAATTAATCAGAAACGAGTATAATAATCAAAATTGCAAAAAAAGTTGCCGTTATCTTGGATCTTAGAATGGACCCGAAAATCGGATTCCACGTATGCGAATTAGTCAAAAACGAGTGTAATGATAAAAATTGCAATAATAAGTTGTCACCATCTTAGATCTAAGAATCAACCCGAAAATCGGATTTCACGTATGCGAATTAGTCAGAAATGAGTACAATGAAGAAAATTGCTAAAAAGAGTGGCTGCCATCTTGGATCTTAGAATCGACCCGAAAATCGGATTTCACGTATGCGAATTAGTCAGAATCAGAAATGAGTATAATGATCAAAGTTGCTAAAAAAGTTGCCACCATCTTGGATCTTAGAATGGACCTGAAAATCAGATTCCACGGATGCGAATTAATCAGAAATGAGTATAATGATGAAAATTGCTAAAAAGAGTGACTGCCATATTGGATCTTAGACGATTCTAAGATTAATTTTGATTAATTAATTTTGATCATCATACAGGGTGACCACTATTTACTACAACCAAAATTCCCTGACTTTTCCAGGTTTTCCAGGAGTTTATTCAAGTTTTTCCCTGACAATAATCTTAAATGTATGTAATAAATATACACTCGCGTGCAAAAGTACCGAATCACTTTGCATTTTTTCATCTGCATCCAATGTCTTTGTAAATCGGTTTATTGTTCTAAATTATTTAAATGTAATTTTATTTGCTGGTTTATTAACTTTATAAAAAGCTTCAAAAGTTTCAAAACATGACCATTGGCCCAGGATTTTTCAGATTATGGCCAATCTCCCGTGTTGGTACGGCTTCTAACGCCAACAAGTTGCACTACCCTTAACCCCTATAAAACGGGGGGTGGGGGATTTCTTATCAGTCATTCACTAAAATCGACCTGCACACGTTTCTTTATAGTATCCTGTGAAATATGCCTGAAAAAATGGAAGCCATCGAAGCTTAAGGCGCCGTAGTCGTCAAGCTTCTTCAAGAAGGGTGTACGTCAACGCTCATTAGGTGCAGAAACGAAATTGAGCCAGTCCACTGGTTGCAAACTGTACCAGAGGTTCTAGCAAACAGGGGCATTAACTGCAAGACCTAGAAGCGGCCGCAGAAGGTGCACATCGGAGAGAGACGATCGCTTCATTGTATGTATAACGTCTCTTCGAAATCATCACCAGACACCACACCAGTTACCATCCAGTAGCAACTGAGAGAGGTGTGAGGAGTGGTTGCCAGCGAGTGGATCGTGAGAAGAAGACTCAAGGAAGCGAACTTGATACCCAGGAGGCCTGCGACAGGGCCCAGGTTACTCGCAAGGCACCGCACTGCACGAAATTAATTTGTACGGGTTCGCAAGAATTGAATCCCGGACCGATGGACCCCGATTCTGTTCTCAGGCAGCAGAATGTGTTTTAATGGCTGCGACTGAAGAGAAAGTCTACAGGACGCCGGAAGAACGCTACGTTTAGTGCTGTATGTCCGGAAACTCCGGAAGAGTCGCCTATGGAAGTGGCTCAGTCATGTTCAGGGGCGGCATCTCGTACGATGCACAGACTGAGCTGATTTTTGTTCTTGGGGATGGATTGACTGCTGCCAAGTACATAACGAAGATTTTGGAAGATCATCTTGAATAAAATTAATAATATGTTTATTTTTTTATGTACATACAGAGACAATTTTTATTCCCTGACCTCCATTAAATTACCCTGACTATTCCCTGACTTTTCCATGACCAGTGGAATTCCCTGACTTTTCCAGGTTTTCCAGAAAGTGGCCACCCTGGTCATACTCATTTCTGCTTAATTCGCATTCGTGGAACCCGATTTTCGGGTCGATTATAAGATCCAAGATGGTGGCAACTTATCTTTGCAATTTTTATCATTACACTCGTTTTTGACTAACGCGCATTCGTGGAATCCCATTTTCGGGTCCATTCTAAGATTCAAAATGGCGGCAACTTTTTTAGCAATTTTCATCATTATAGGTACTCATTTCGGACTAATTCGCATACGTAGTATCCCATTTTCGGGTTCATTCTAAGGTCCAAGGTGGCGGCAACTTGTTTTTGCAATTTTCATCATCATACTCGTTTTTGATTAATTCGCATACGTGGAAGCCCATTTTCGGGTCCATTCTAAGATCCAAGATGGCGGCAACTTATTATTGCAATTTTTATCATTACACTTGTTTTTGACTAATTCGCATACGTGGAATCCGATTTTCGGGGTCAATTCTAAGATCCAAGATAACGGCAACTTTTTTTGCAATTTTGATTATTATACTCGTTTCTGATTAATTCGCATCCGTGGAATCTGATTTTCAGGTCCATTGTATGATCCAAGATGGCGGTACAGTGTTTTTATTTTTTTTGTAAATATTGTCATTGTAGTCGTTTTCGATTAATTTATATACCCGAATTTGGGGTCAATTTAAGATCCTAGATTTTTTTACGTATGTGTACATTGTGTACCTACCTAAGACAGTGGAAATAGAATATTCGGATTCCACGTGCGTGAATTAGTCAAGAACTAGTATAATGACGAAAATTGCCAAAAATTGTGTCGCTATCTTGGATCTTCAAATGGACCCTAAATTCGGATTCCACGTATGTGTATTAGTCGGAAACGAGTATAATGATTAAAATTGCGTAGGTGCAAAATTCAATAACATGCAAAAAAAAACGGCGCCATCTTGGATCTTACAATGGACCCTAAATTCGGGTCTCGCGTATGTAAATTTGTCAAAAACGTGTAGGTATAATGACAATAATCACAAAAAAAATTGTGCCCATATTGAATTTTAAAATGGACTCTGAATTCGGGGGTTCACGTAAGTGTATTAGTCGAAAACGAGTACAATGACAAAAATGACAAAAAAATAAAAATATAGTGCCGCCATCTTGTATCTTAAAATGGACCCTAAATTCGGGGTCCACGTATGTATATTAGTCGAAAACGAGTACAATGACAAATATGACAAAAGAAAGAAAAAAATTGTGCCGCCATCTTGAATCTTAAAAAGGACCCTAAATTCGGGTTCCACGTATGTGTATAAGTCGAAAACGAGTACAATGACAAAAAAAGAAAACAATTGTGCCGCCATCTTGGATCTTAAAATGGACCCTAAATTCGGGGTCCACGTATGTGTATTAGTCTAAAACGAGTATAATGACAAAAATTGCAAAAAAATGTGTCGCCATCTTGGATCTAATGGACCCTACATTCGGATTCCATGTATGCCAATCAGTAGAAACCTTTGAAGCCGTATTTAATTATATATTTGCGACAATAATATTCAACATTCGCACGTCCTAACATTATATGTACCTAATTTAAAAGTAATCTACACCGTGTTCTTTTTGATTTCCGTTAAATTCGTCAGGTTACTTGGTAGGTTGATAGAAGCAACATGGTGCATCACTTTTTAAAAAAATCGAAAAAAAAAAATTTTTTTTTCCAATTTTTCTAATACTTTTTTCAATTTATCCGGGAGGATCATAAACCCGTAGCATTTTCTAAGACCGATTGTTTCTAATCATGACATTTATGTGACATATGTAAAACGAAAAATTGGTAATATCAAACATACTTACGTCAGTAACCTTCTTACGGTGAATTATTGTCAATATAAACCTCTTTATATACTGTGGCGGTTAAAAACGGATAGGCCGGTTGATGACCGTTAAACCGTTACGCCATCGAAATTTAAAAAAAAAATGGAGGGAAATAAAAACCGTTACTTTAAAAAAAATAAATCGTTTATTGAAGAAAAGTAAGGGTCGTGGGTGGTTTAAGGCCCGTCTAGAGTAACACTCGCGGTCCGGTACTGCCCTGGCTGGTCGAGGATCCGCAGACGAGGGGGTCTCGCGCCAGCAGTGAAGAGGAGCAGGTGGGCGACGGCGGGCGAACGACTAGGGCTCCAACCCTGCCGTCGAGGTGGGAAGAGATGTGTGCTTCGTGGTGTGCTGTACGCTGGTGGTGATCACCACGCCGAAGCAGGGCAGCTCCCTGCCACGAAGTATCGTGGCAACCACAAAATGTAGTGTATACTTCGCATGTAGTGTTAACGTAGCACCCTGTAGACAATCACACGTCTTAGTGATAAGCCCGTAAGCGCTCTGCTGTGTGAACACCCCGGTGATGATGATGATGAGGTCGGGACCGTGAACAAGCTGGTGCCGAAAGCAGTAAGCGTGTTTGGTGTTCAACAAGCAGAGCGGAGTCACAAAAAGCGCGGAAAGCACAGGATAAAAGAAAGAAAATTATAAATCGAACAATTAACCGGTTTGGCGATTCACTAGTTTGCGAAATAACGCTCCTACTCGGCAAGCGGCGTCAAATTTCAAGACCGTAGTCCGACCCGGCTCGTGTGCCGAGTCATGTTTGCGCGTTGCTGACACTGTAAAGTGTGTCGCACGCGCCGATCCGCCGCCCGCGCAGCCCCCGCGCGTGCGGCCGCCTCATGTTTCCTCGAAGCAACGTAAGCGAGCTTATGCCGACGTCGTTGCTGGACAGCAAGTCGCAGCTGGCCAGGTCAACACACCCTCTAAGGCGGGTGAATTACGGGCTCCCAATAGCGAAAAGACCTCCCGCACCTGTGTGGCTAAGGAGGGCTTCACACTGGTGGAAAAGAAGAATAAGGTGCGCAGGGCGCCTCGTAAGACTTTGTGTGGCACCGCCGAGCCGGTTAATTCTGGTCTTCGGGTCGCTACACCGGGTAAGGCGCTCTATGTTTCGCGCCTGCATTACTCCGCCGTGCCCGATGAAGTGGTGGAGTATGTTCGCCGGAAGACTGGCTTCTCGCTGAGGGTGCAGCAGCTGCGGTCGCGCCACTACGTGCACTTCAGCTCGTTTGTGGTGCGCGTGCCGCGCCCGCTGCAGGACACCATCGCGAGTGCAGACTTCTGGCCGAAGGGCGTTGTGTTTCGGCGGTTCCGGGGCAATCTGCCGAACCCTACGCCGGTTCAGATGACTCGACAGAGCCACGCTGTTGTGTCACCTAAATCTACTTAATGTTTTTTTTTTATATGTACCTTTATCTGTGTATCTTTATTTGTATCTCTTTTAATTTTAGTTTCATGACGCATTGGTGTAAACTGTAATGTCGTGTAAACTTTTGTTTCAATAAATAAATAAATAAAAATAAATAATTAAATAAATACGCGGGTACGCTCACAAATATACACGTACCGGCAGCAAGGAGAACAAAGGAAAGTACTAGATAGTTGCGATAGCAACGGCATAGCTACTGCTGCATTATAATTAACTTAAACACTTAGCAATTCACAAACAGCACTATTGGAATAAAACTACTGATACTAATGAATTTAAATTACTTAAATGTTACTCTTATGTTTAAAACGAACAACACTTCGCACTTACCAATTACGTGGGTGCGGAACACTGATTTTAATTCAGCTAAGGATATTAGGTATCCTACAACACTCGCGTGCAGACGACAGAGGACACAGAGTGTGCGCGTCCGCACGCGACCGCTCCGTCTGAATGAAATCGAAACACTGACTGCAGCGCCAGCCCGCAAATATATAGTAGCGAAATGCAAGCGACTAGAAAGTTCCGTGACGTCACGCGCCCACCCAACGGTTTTCCGTGCGCGCTTAGTACAGTTGACCGCATAAAACATGTGAATTAATTAAATTGATATAAGAAAAGTAGATTAAAATTAAATGAATTAAATATAAAAATGACAACATGTACGTGCAACGTTACAATACGAAAAAACGAAAAAAAAGATGGTAAGAACGTTAAACACCGTGTTAACTGACAAATTTATTTTTATAATAACTCAAAAACTCTAAGTAATTGTTAAGACACTAGTTTCTTAGCGAAAGTAGCTCGATTTAACCTGGAGAATCGTGCATTAAAATTAACGGAAATAAAAAAAAACACGGTGTAGAAGTATGGTCATCAATTCCAGTATTTCGAATCGACATGTTGATTCCAAAGTATTATAGTAATGGTAATATGCTATAGATTATTATTGACTTCTTCATACGTCATGGTAACTCTCCGTTTCACGACATTACATTACAAGTAATATGATACCCATAAGTACATTACAAAGTAAAATCAAGTAATATTGTAATCGGGAATTGATTACGAAATGCCCAACTCTGCGCAAAACTACCGGTGGGGCAAGCGATTTCATGGCAACAACCATTAACTGGTCGATACAGCGTAGGATGACTCCTTGCATGATGAACCGATGATCTGGTTTTTAATTCACGTGACCTTCACGTCGATTTCACGCTGAAATCACGTTGCCGCCGCCGATTACTTTAAATCGGCGCACATATAAATTAAAAATTGGTCTTGGAGCGTTTGTCGACTTTTTCGTTATTTTGAGACTAACATTAAAAAAGGGTACCTATATATAATATTTTATCAATAATTAAAGCATCAAATATTTAAATAACTGTAAATAATTGAAATACTTAAAAGTTACTTAATTGATTTACTAATAGGTACATAAAATAACACCATCTATCTACGTCCTTACCATAATTCGGCTAAGTAAGAAAAAAATAATAATATGTCCCTTTAAAAACTGAATAAGTACCTTTTGAAACGACCCTGACTGACTGAAGTAAACCTAAAGTAAAACAATACTCATCCAGTCACGACACGATCGCGTGTGATGGCGCGAAGACGGGCCGGTGCGGTGGCAGAAAGGCGCGGGAGAGGGGTAAGGCTTACCCGAAACCGAAAGGTTACCGGTTAGTACATACAAAACCCTCACCGAAACAGCTGTTGTAAGCGGTAACCCCTTATGACGATTAGGTTAACCCGAATAATACGGGTTATCGTTATTGTTGGGTAACCCATTGAGCGGGTTACCCATATGAATAGGTTATCGTGTGAAGGGGTTATTAATTTGAACCGGTAAGCCAAATGAACGGGTTTTCCGGTCCCTGGTTGTGAAACACAAACACGTTTGAAGGTTATGCACTCGTAAAAGTAAATATTTTGCTGCGGTTTCGGATTGTAATAAAGAGAAAACTAATTAAAGGTATGTGTATTTTCTATTATTTATCTATTGTATATTTACTAATCTATGAATTAAACTGAAATTCAAGCCTAAATATGTAGATTCAAAAAATACCGGTAACCTATGTCGAAAATGTATACGGAGGGAGCAATGGGCATTTGGCGCGCGGGTGGTTTGGGCATGCCCAATGCTCCCTCCTATTATGTTCAGTATAGGAGGAGTAGAGCCAATATTTAAGGTTTATTTTTAATTACAGAAAGATGCCGTTTAAATTCAAAAAGAAAGATTGCGACGGGAAATTCCTAAAGATTTAATATTACGAGCCATAGAAGAAGTATCAAAAGGTTCAAAAATAAAAACTACTGCTGATAAATACGGAATCCCTAGATCTAGTTTGCAACGGTACAGTCAACCAATTGGAACCCTAGGCCACTCAGGAACCATGTCAAAGTAACGTTATCAATCAGATTGTAACTATTGTAAGACATTTCAAACAACTTTTCATTTTGACATGGTTCTAGAGTGGCCTAGGGTTCCAATTGGTCGAGTGTACCTAAAACAAGATTCCATAAAGGATTTTGGTTTCGATTATTGATATAATTTAATAATAGTTTATTTGTTAACTAATTTTTGAATTCCGTTATGGATATAAAGTGATTTATAGGCCGAGCCCAAGCCTCCCACAGGGTATGCCCAAGCAGGGTATGCCCATATCTCGTAATGTTGAAACTGATTGTGATTTTTAAGAAATCTCTTTAGTTATATCTAGCCAAATATGTGGTGCAATAAGAATTGGCAATAAAAGTTGATTATCTATAAAATCTGTTTTTTTATGCAATAAATAGTGAAAAAGTGCCCATCCCTCCCCTACCTCCCCTACCTTAAAAGTGAACTTTGTTAGATTGTGAGATCATTTTAAATTTTGATTAGGCTCTGTTAGAATTATCTGTATAAAATTACATAAAGACCTCGCGTAAAAGTATGCCCCTTAGTTTATTATTAGTGTTTCCTTTTAAATCAGATAACGTAGATAATACGGACGGGCAAAGTAAAAGTAATACAATAAACTTGTTCTACTTTCCTTGGCGGTGGAAGCGCTGCGCGGCGGCTATCTGTAATACAATCGCGTCTAATAAGAAGTTGTGACGCAGGTTCAATAGACAGTATTAGCATAATAATTTGAATGGCATTCGATGACGTGGGTTTAAATTGCAGAATTACGTAGAAAAATACTTATTATGTTCGTTGGCACGGGCTAATTTGCCTGAAGGCCCGCGCTGCAGATTAGCCGTTTACGGTGCCAGCTGGGGCGGGTTCTGTCGAGAGCCCTAATTATTTTCCTTCTTAATATTTCCCGATTTCATGCTAGCATAGTAAATAAATGAACCTAGAAGCCGACACGCTGTTTACGCTTAATAAGGTTTTGGTTGGTACAAGTTGACCCTCAACAAAGTAAGATTAAGGACCCGTTTCACCATACCCGAATAATTATAGATCTCTCAGATAAATGTTACCTGTTTTCTCTTATATACTTGGGGAAAAGGATCACTTTATTTGACGGATATATTTACCTTCGGATTGTGAAACAGGCCGTAAGCTAACATGGTCATTTAAATTAGTAGTATGATTTTAAAATTGTTTTGGATTGTTAAGCACTCGACATTTCGGCACTATACGGTTATCACATGATTGGTGCGACAATATGTCGCCGCGAGATAGACTATCCGTCCCTCTTTTATTAATATAGTTAGTAAAAGACCGGAAATCTGTCTCGCAGCGATATACTGTCGCACCAATCATGTGCTGCGAGTTTTCAAACAGTACCTACTCACACCAGTTACTCGTGAATATGGCATTTTTGATTCTGATCTACAGCTTTAAACTTGTACGCCCGAATCAATTTCTTCGATTACGACGAAATGTATAGCAAATTATAATCATTTGTCATGAAAAGGCGACATTTATTTTCATAAATACTTACTTTGTTCTGAGAACAAAGGCTTACTCAGTTCAACAAGAATAACGGATTATGAGGCGAGACGAAATTAATTACTGGATTGAATTTTCTACTCTCCTCTCTTTCTTCAAGATTAAATATATTATTCTTCATGTTTATGGTTTCATCCAAGAGACTACAATATTATACTCAATTAATAAAACTACATATTTACGTTACCATAAACCCTGGTCTAGTCCCTACAAAATTAGCTTTTTCTCGGTTATTTACAAGTCATTTTGGAAAGTATCTTGAAAGCTAATTTTACTTTTTAGTTCAGATTTTCAATTTTAACTACAATATTTGCACTGCCTGAAAAAATATTATCGCATCTATATGTATGGATACTCTATAAAAATAGCAGGTTTGATGCTTGCCAAGTAGTAACAAATAAATAAAGTTGCTAGGCGATATTTCTTCGGTGAACGGTTACGGGTGGAAAGGCTTTCATAACTCGCGAGTAACGATATCCTCCAGGTATAATCTTGTTTACAAATGTGGCCCGGGAAGATACGTTGCGTAGACATAGGCCATAATATGTTAATTTGGCCCGCGACTGCTGCGGCAACCGCCCTAATATTGAATATTTTGCTTAAAGCAACCGTATAATTTAACAAAATGAAAGTTAGCCGCAGTTAAATGATGATTTTTTTTTCGAGAAGGTATTCAGTCTGGCGGCGTTTGTTCAATTATGTTGTGAGTACATTTTGTAGGCATAGATAATTTAATGTGTTTTTTGCCAAACTAATTAATAATCGATGTATCTATTAGATTTATTCGCATACGGTCACACGATCCGTTACCTTCTAGGTACTTAAGTAACGTACAATATTTATTTAAAATGTGCAGATTTTGGTTACATTGGTAGGTACATTAATATTTACTTATATATATTATAGCAATGCTGCATAGATGTTCTGCGTGAGTGAATCGGGATCGACATCGCCCTGCACCACGAACAGACACTAATTACCTCTGTTGTGTCCGGCAACAAGAGAGGTGATTGATCCGCAAACATTTCATAATAGTTCGTTAGTGCGGATCCTTTGCCATCATTCTTGAATGGAGGCGCTAATTACCGGGCCCTATTTAGCAATGACCGGAAAAGACGATGTGTTTAGTACCTCTCTTCAGGTGATTCAGAAGTTCAAATGTTATGTTAAGATTTGTAGTCATTGCTCTGGAACAGCAAGCGAGGTTTACTAAGTTTTAAGTTTATATTTTATTTTTTGATATAAACTTTTACAATCGTCTGTATTTTCTTAAGCGCCATTTGCATAAGCTCTGCTTAAACCGCAAAATGTCAAAAATGTATGTACTAAAGTTAACCCCGTGCTAGTTGCATAACCCCGTCTTACCGACTAGATACAATACATAATTTAGTGTGCCTAAGTAATTTCATCTATGGCATTACAAATCTCAACTTGCAACAAGACGGTTCTAACGAGCTCAAACTCGATGGAGTTGTGACGTTTTAAGAGAGTTCGTATCACTACATGGACCTACCTACCATTCGTCAGTTAAAAGTAAAAAAAATGTAAAAAACTTGCAAATTAGCATTGTTTCATAATCACGCACTTTCAGAACACAATCTGGGTTTTATCACCAACTTGAAACCTTTAACCTGAACTGACATACATGTTTTGTTAAAATTATTGATATTTATTTGTATTAACGTAAAAATATATTTGCGAACGTGTTTCACGATACGATACGTGTCAAGTACGTCAAATGCTATTTAACGACAGCCATATTTGTTTATTATTAACATAAGTTATAATTATATTGTCATAATTTTATACAGAGTTCGCCCGACACCTAGATCATATCAATAAAACAGTGATTCTGTACTGTTATTAAGTGACATTTCATGTTTCATAATTTTTGTAGCTCTTGTAGTTCCTGCAAGAGATAAAACGTGTTCCGTATTTTCCATGCTGTTTTTGAATTTCCCCGGTCTATCTAGGTCTACAAAATAGTATAAGATTACACTTAAATACTTTAACTATTTTTTATTTAAGTAAGCACAAGTACTATACAGGGTGGAAAAAGACGACGTTCCTTCCCGCTACCGACGGAGTCTACCAACCATTACGATGAACTTTCAGTATGGGACCAACATCGAAATATCTTTCAAAAAAATTAACCCCTCATACAAAGTGAGTGATTAGTTAGAGTTCAATAGTATGGAAAAGTCAATTTTCCATGTACTCTTTCGATGTTGGTCCCATACTGAAAGTTCATTGTAATGGTTGGTAGACTCGGTCGGCAGCGGGAAGGAACGTCGTCCCTTTCCACCCTGTATATGTAAACATATAATATTTAAAAATGGCAAGTAGGTAGTTAAAATGTTTACGAACCACATAAGTCAGCCTCCGTAGCCTAGTTGGTAGTGACCCTGCCTACGAAACTGGAGGTTCCGGGTTCGAATCCCGGCGAGGGCATTATTTGTGTATTTATTTATCACAAATATTTGTGCCTTGGTCATGGCTATCTATGTGTGTATTTAAGTATCTATATGTATGTATCTATTATACATATATTATATATATCGTCGCCTGGTACCCACATCACAAGCCTTAATTGAGCTTTCCGTGGGACTAGGTCGATTTGTGTAAGATGTCCCAAGATATTTTTTAATTATGGAAATTCCAGAGAAACACGTTTTCCAGTATTCTAATTTGTTTTTATATTTTAGTATATTATCAATTGTTCACAAAGTTAGTATCTATTTACATCTCTGACGCGATTCAGTTTTCCAACTTTTAAAAACCGCCACTCGCCGCTGATTATAACTAAACATAAATTTAAACACACTATTTAAATATTAAACGAATTTAGTAAAATGATCAAATTTAAGAAACAAACCAAATACATAAATGTTTTATAAAATAAACTACTGCTTGTTATAATTATTTCTATCTTATTACTTTAAACATAAAATAAAAGTAGATTGCAACCTATCCATGATTCTAGGACCTGCAAGACCTTTCGTATAAATACCATTTAAACAAAATGTGACTTTTATATTACTAAATAGTGATAACAAAACAAACTGAAAATAATAATTATAATTAATTAGGTCAATATTTTTGGCAGCGCTTTTCAATAATAACTAAATTCGGTAGTACCGGATAAATCAGTATCAAATTATTAATGAAAATGATGATTCAGTTTAGTCTAAAGTAAAAACAAACTGATAATTACTACTCATATTAATAAAACAGCGCATAATTTGAATTGCTGCTTCATCGATGACTACCGTCGACATCGACTTTGTTTAACTAACAACTATTGTATGTACATTTCTCAAAAATCATTCGTTTTCTATATTTGACTTGAGACTTCATCTGTAGTTAATATACATAAATATACTATGCATTTATATTAAACCAAATTTATGTTTTGTTTTTAATTAATGCATGTTAGCTGTAAGATGTTATAATATTATTATTTGAAAATACAAGTCCCGCTGAGTTTCTTGCCGGATTCTTCTCAGGAACAGTGGTGTAGGGTTAGAATTAGAGCTCACGGTACACGTGTAACCCGCCAAACCGGATACCCGTGTTCTTAAGCCCGACGGTACTAAGAACCCGAATTACACGAACCCGCCGGGTACCCGTGTCCGTGTTCAATACATGGATACCGTTTACACGAAACCGCGTGCTACCCGGGTACCCGGGTACTTAAGACCGAACCGAACGGGTTCGAAATAATTTGAGCAAATACAAATAAGGTCTATTATTGAATGTAAAATGTAACCTGCAGCTTCGTTCGACACTACAAAACACTACCTGTTCAAGAAAGGTCAGCCGATATAACTTTTTTATTAATGTTTTATAAATTTCGACTCTATATGTTACGCAATAGGGTCTATTTGACACAATTAGCCTTCTGCTTATCTATCTATTTGTACTATAGCTCTTAAGTCTCACGACTCATTCGTACGCTTCTCGTCAAGGACGTCCCCGAACCCGCGGGTAATTAAAGTCCGTGTAAATAATACCCGTGTACCCGTGCAGACGGGTATTATTTACACGGACTTTAATTACCCGTGTAAATCGGGTCAGAAACCCGTGTACGTGTAACACGAACACGGGTATGAGAAACGTTGACACGAAACCCGGACACGACCGCGAGCCCTAGTTAGAATCGTAAGTAGATTTTTTTCTCTCATTTGCTATTTAGTTTAACGATTCAAAAGCGCTCGTTGCTAGGCCTAAGTAGTTGAATAAAGAAAACATTGACTGACAAGTTCGAATTGGCTCTCTTTTACTCGAATGTCCAATAGTGAGGGATAGGCAGATATCTTTTCGATTTACGATGTTGGCGGTATAATCTCTGATGGCAAATGTTGCAAAAGCGATTTACTACATTTACATACAATATCAACAGTACTCGTGTGACAGTTCTATTAAAGTTCAATTGTCCTTAATCCATTATGCATGTTAACTAACTTAGGGCTCACAAATTAATTTACTCAAACAAGAGTTACAGCCCTAATCCTCTGACAATTATTTTTATTTATAGAAA
>JALPQI010024413.1:0-14803 GCA_025490895.1 Thaumatotibia leucotreta
ACTGAACATAATATTAATAATAATATTTCAGTCTATATAATGTCCCACTGCTGGGCAGAGGCCTCCTCTCATATATATGAGAGGGATTGGGCTGTAGTCTCCACGCTGGCCCTAAGCGGGTTGGGAACTTCTCATACACCTTTGAATTTCTTCGCGGATGTATGCAGATTTCCTCACGATGTTTTCCTTCACCGTTTCTGTTTTCCGTACTGAACATTAAATATCGAAATTCTTTTGTAGTTGGAAGTTTATTGATATTTTAACGGATTACGAGTACTAAATAGTAGGTGAACTGAAGATGGAGCTCTAAAACAAGGGCGCAGAGTCATTGGTACTAAATAATAAATATCTTGGGACATCTAACACAAATCGACCTAGCCCCACGGTAAGCTCAATTAATGCTTGTTATGTGGATACTAAGACAAATACATATACATAGACAGCCACGACCAAGGAACAAATATTTGTGATAAATAAATACACAAAGAATGCCCTCGCCGGGATTTGAACTCGGAACCTCCAGCTTCGTAGGCAGGGTCACTACCAACTAGGCTATGGAGGCTGACAAATAAATAAATACACAAATAATGCCCTCGCTGGGATTCGAATCCGGAACCTCCAGCTTCGTTATCAGTAATGGTACTGAAGCCTTAGTGCGCGAGTCCGATTCGCGATTTGCCGGTTTTTTAACACCTTCGCTGCGGCAATTAGTTAAACTCGTAATTATCCACACTTTGTAGGAGATCCAAAGACCTCCTACCGTATTGAACGTGTTAAAGACCTCACGGTGACCTAGTTATAGTGTGAGGTGACGGGAACTGTCCCAGTGGGTGACAAATGTGTGTTCACCAGACCCTAATATTAGCGGGGTTATACGGCGAGGGAAATTGTGTCTCTAAATAAATAATGCTTAATACAGATGAGTAAATCCATAACACTGTAACAACACAGTTCCTAATTCTTTCGTATGTTTTTAAAATAAATTATTACGAACTTAAAATCATAAACCTTGATCACATACATATTCGATAAAATTATTTATACCGCGTGTAAATCTAATATAACGATCAATAGGCATGACTGGCAAGTCAAATCAGCATCTTTTTTTTGAACTGTCAAAACGATCACCACTATGGAATTTTATATGAAATATTCAAAAGTGACGTCACGTTTGAGTACTGCCAAATGACCTACGCTTTTAAGTTCTTTTCAATTTATTAAATAGAAGTTCTGTACAAAAATTACTGCAATCTACATGTTAGTAATAATTTCTTCGTGTATTATGTCGTGCATAATGTTAAATAATTTATTTTAACTACAGTCATCATCCCTATTAAACCAGGCATGGAATTCATCAGTGTAATCATGGATTACGAGGTTATTTTAAATTAAACTTAATTACTACCCCACAGATAATTAAGATTTTCGGTGCAGCAATGTAGGTATGAACATTTGATATGGTAGTTATATCATCTGCTTTTGAAATTAGCTGTAAACGACGAGCGTTTAACTTGAGTGTGTTGCTCTACATTGCGCGCCGAATTATTCCTTATGAATAATTATGTTGCTCTAATTTTAAGTAAAAGTCATCTAAATGTACTTATTATGTCCTAGACTAGTGGTGCGGCTCTATTGAGGCGGAGAGGAGCGGAGATGTGCAAAATTGACCAATTACATTCTTCAAATTCAAAATTCGAAACACTGTGATGCGGTCTCATTGGCCAATTTTGCACAATCTCCGCTCCTCTCCACCTCAGTGGAGCCGCACCCTAACACCCGTTTAAGAGCTTCGCCCGTATTAGACTTACACCCTGTATTTCTTTGTTTTAACGTAAAATTATATCTGCGAACGTGTGTTTTTATGTGTCAAAGACGCCAAATGCTTTGGAAAATCAGCCATAGTTGCTTACATTTTTTTCCTACTGACGATTCGTTTACTGTAACGCCGGTATACAGTCGGTCCCTTTGTGAGAGTTTAATAGTTCGTTCCAGCACACACAGAACACTGTTTTATTCCAAAATGTTAGACTTCCTAGATAATCTTAAGTTCAATGAAAAATACCCACAAGTCAATTAAACAATTCGTACTAATTTATTGTGCATGGAGGACCTATATGATGTTAAAAAAGAAGCAATAATCTACAGTTAAGTATTTGGCCGTGTGGTGACGGCATTAAGAATATATTTGTCACCACCCAAACTCCTCCTGTGGGTGTCGTAAGAGTCGACTAAGGGATTGAAGTGTCACTAGACATCATTTGATAAAAGATTGATGACGGGCAGCATTACTGCGATCGCCAATCCGCTTGCCCAGCGTGGCGATTAGGCATTTACCTCCTAATCCCCTATACGCATAGTTAATAGGAGAGGCCTACGTCCAGCAGTGGACTATCATAGGCCGATGATGATGAAGTACATATTTACCTGCTGTAAACACCGGTATTAAATCCGTCCCTTTTGAATCAGTATAATTCGTTCCAAAGTTCCAACACACGCCGAACATTTTTTTTCAGAAATTCTGTCGTATCACAGGAATTCAAACTACTGCAGTAAATACCGGGAATCCAAAAAGTCATAAACACAGTTCGGACCGTCACAAAACCCTTGGGGGTTACGGATCCGACACAATCTCTGAATCTGATTACATCTCTTTGATAGTTGAAGGTGGTTACAAAATTGGAATCTTGTTTTGATACGTTTGTGACATGGCTCGTGTGTCGCTTAATAAAAGTATGATTGGGCAAATACACTGACTGATGCAATTTTGTAAGTGTCGATTTTATATTTTGTAGAACTACTCAATTCTTTTTGAGTTGTATTTTTTAATAACACTTTTTTTTTATCGGTCTTTATTTTCAAAACCTTACAGTTTATATCAGAGATCGGAAACGTTATTTTCTCCATACAAAAAGAACGGTTTGTTTTTTCGTTCTCCGGTTTATAAATTGTAAGTTAATGGAGTCCAACCATTACGATGAACTTTCAGTATAAGACCAACATCGAAATATTTAAAAAAATTAACCCCTCATACAAAGTGAGTGATTAGTTAGAGTTCAAAAGTATGAAAAAGTAAATTTTCCATGTACGCTTTCGATGTTGGTCCCATACTGAAAGTTCATCGTAATGGTTGGTAGACTCGGTCGGTAGCGGGATGGAACGTTGTCCCTTTCCACCCGGTATATTTTGGCACTTAAACAGTAATGATATCATTATGGTTTAGTTTAGGTGCCAAAAAAATATTTACACGACCTAAATGTCAAGGCAATAAAGTCGTGTAAATATATTTTTGGCACCTAAACAGTAATGATATCTTAGACGTAGACTGTACATAGTTAAAGCCTTCTTCGAAACAAAAATCACGATCGCGTCAATTGTGTTATGAAAGTAATACAAACTGTTAAGGTGCATTCAGATCAAACGAGTATTCGTTATTCTATCCCCCACTCTACGAAATGAACGAATCACGTTTTGTGTAACGATCGTATTTCGTAGAGTAGGGGGTTAGAATAGCGAATGCTCGTTTGGTCTGCATGCACCTTAAGTCTCTCTGTCCTACAACCTTTGGCAGTCTAAAAATGGCAAATTTAAAAGTGTAACTGCCTTTTGTGAATCTCTCACAGATTTAAATTATGAAGTTGATTTTTAAAGCTGCAACACGACCCGTAAATGTAAATTTATTTCTTTGTAGTCGACTGTACCGAATCGAATGTTCTGGAAGGGTTATTCAGAATATTTAAATACCTGAAATATGTTTGCTGAAATAAAATAATCAGATCCGAGCCTGAATGCATGCTCTTTTAAAATTCCTTTGAACGGATTCAGACAATTGCTTGCTGAATTGTAAAGGAATATTTCATTTTAATATAATATTCGAATATGCAAATATATGTGTACTTCGGCCCTTTTGAAATTTCGGGCTTGTAAATTGTTTGTGCTTTACTATTCGTTTATTTAAATCTTCGGCGTAATGAATGATGATGTCTAGTGATGATATCCTTAGTTGTATTATCTAGTAAACAACTTTCTAACCTAAAAGTACACGTTTTCTGTTGTAAACTGCTGTTTCCTTGATTCAAAATTAAACAATTTATTAATCACTACAGAGACAGACTGCACAAATACGGACTGAGGTATTTTGGTATAGGCAAATATGGCAGTTTACAACAGAAAACGTATAGTTTCAGGTTAGAAAGTTGTTTACTAGATAAGTACTAATTGGTATCTCCTTCATGAGCAGGTTATATTATTATATTATATGTATATATGTATGATATTTATATAAATATATTAGAGTATGTTATAATGTATGTATATATATGTACGATTTTGTAATTGCTTTATAATTAATTTGTTATACACAGATTTGGTTTATATTTATATTGTTGCGCCGCCTACAATTTTCTCTGCTTTGCCCCAAGGTTGACTGGTAGAGAATGCCTCATGGCATTAAGTCCGCCTGTTGTACTTTAAGTTTTACTTTTGTGCAATAAAGTTTAAATAAATAAATAAATAATAAGACAACTAAGGATGAATGGACTTTAGATGCCAGTCCAGCCGTAATAAATGTATGAGAATGAAAGATTCGAACTAAAAGACACGTGACCATTTCCATACATTACTAAGGTCACGTGACTTATCGCTTATCGTATACGATTGCAGAATGGCATCTTGGCTAGGCCTGCTACCGCGAACACCGAAGTTCATAAATCTTGGGATTTGTCTCTCTCACTCCAACGAAGGCGTCATTAGAGTGACAAAGACAAATCTCCGAATGTAGTAGTTCGCTCTAGGGCCGCTGATATAATCTGAACGGCCAGGGGCCCGAAAGCTTGTAATTTGTAACACAAGCGGAAGTCCTTACCTAAGTAATTAATAGTGTCAAAAAGAGACTTCCACTTTTATTACAAGTTACAAGCTTTTGCGAAATGGGTCCCAGGGTGATCAGAAACATTTGAGCAGGCATCAATTGTCATTGCGTTAAAGTGCATGTTAGATATAGGTATGAATTGCAGAATTTAATCTAATCTAATCTGAAGGTGCATTCAGACCAAACTAGCATTCGCTATTCCATCCCCCACTCTAAGAAATCAACGAATCACGTTTTGTGTAACGATCGGATGTCGTAGATTAGGGGGTTAGAATAGCGAATGCTCGTTTGGTCTGAATGCACCTTAATCTAATCTCGTTCTGCTTGATGGCCAAGGTGATGACAGTACAAGAGTAAAAAAAATTAACACATAGAATATAATAGAAAATAAAAATATAAATTGCACTATAATATATGCCATTACAACTAAGTACCTATACAGGATGCTTGGAAGACCGATGCAAAGCTTTAATGAAGTAAGTAGAGCATTAATGCCAGGTTTAGTACTACATTATTGTTTATTTTATTCATTATTTTCTCTTGTTATTTTTTTTCATCCTGTTTTTCTAGTTATTTTTGTTTTTCACTTTTAGCTCGTTTGCGACCAGCGTTATGGCCCGACATGTTCTTAGCCGATTTTTAATTTTTTTTTATTATTAATAATTAGGCCTCGGGTCATAATTATATCCGCAAGCTATCCCCGGATCCCGCAACATCGCCCAGCGGTAGAACTGGTCGTGGTAGCTCGACGCTATGAGTATGGCGCGGCGTACATCGCACGCTGTGGGCTCGTGGGGCGGCTGCAGGTGCGGCGTTAGCACGCAATGGACGCCGGCGCGCGCGGCGAGTACACCTGAAACATGTTTTATTGGTATTTTTAATAAATATATTGAAAAACATTATTTTAACAAGCTTTTAGGTCCTGAACTTGTGTAAGGTCATAAATTAATTAAAGAGGTTAAATTTTCAGCACCTTCCACATACAAATTATAGAGGGATAATTCTGACATAATCAATAATATAATATTATGTCCTCAGAATTATTCGTCTCAAATTTAGCCAGTGAATATCACCCTATAAGTATGTGGAAGGCTGAAAATTTGGCCTTTTCATTTATTCCTTTTTTTTCATAAATCTACGACATGGTGAATATAATATATTATGTTACTTCAGAATACTCTAACTCAAGCACGAAGTATCTAAACCTCTCATCCCTGATCGTTTCCACATACCTACTTTGTTAGTGTTACCTATAATAATATTAATAAGCTCTTATTCAACGATTTTTTTTTCAATAATTATTATTTATTAAACATTTTGTTGATGCTGCTTGGTTTTGCTTTCCATCATACTGTGTTACTTCGCCCGAAATGGCTACTGTGTACTCAAACGACCTCGTACCTACAAACATCTTCTGGCCTCAAAACTAATGCCAGTTGCCGCGCGCAGCAGCCACGGCACCGCACGAAATATTTAAACACTGATCGGCACCTACACTGTACTTAAGTATGTAGGACGACCTCTTACCTACGACGAATACATCTTCCAGCCTCAAGCATCCAACGCCAGTTGCAGCTCGCAGCAACTGCGTCACCGCAAGAGATAATTAAACACTGATCAGGTCCACTGTACACACCTGGTCTGGTCACACTGTACTTAAATACGAGGATCTCTTACCTATAAACACATATTCCAGTCTCAAGAAACCAACGCCCGTTGCCACTCCGGGTTCCGGGCTTAAATCCCGGCGACGGCATTATTTTGTGTATTTATTTGTCACAAATATTTGTTCCTTTTTCGAAGCTGTCTATGTATTTAAGTATCTATCTATATCGGCGCTTGATACCCACATCAGAAGATATGCCAAGATTCAATCGTTCTACACTGTCCGTAAATACGACGATCTCTTACCTACAAACACATCTTCAAGCCTCAAGAAACCAACGCCAGTTGCCGCGCGTAGCAGCCGCGGCACCGCTTCGCCAGTCACCAGATACCCCATCCCCGCTGGAAACGGTGGATACGTCGATTCAGAGTACTCTGTCTCTGGCACAAAATACTTAAACCTTTCGTCTCTAATCGGCTCTACATCTTCAATCACTTCACCCCAAATCGTATTAGTCGTATTGTGATTTTCGATGAAGGTTAAAAGCCGTTCGATATTGACGAACACATCATCATCTGTTTTAAAGAAGCGGTAAGCTAACGGGCAATATGTGCTGAACCATTCGAGCATGGATATAGTTTTCAAGGTTAAGTTGCCGTAGCTATCTTCAAAGCGAGCTTGGATGATATCTCTGAATTGGTTGTCTTCTTTATCGATCGCCGCGCGTAGTGCCAGCGTAGTCGCGCCAAGGACGAACGCGAGTGTGACGTTGTTTTGCCGCGCCGCGAGACCCCAAGTGCTGCGGATTGCCTCGCGCAGCGCGCGGTGCGCTGGCGCTGACGTCACGAGCGCGACAAGCTTGACGCCTGCGCCGGAGTGTGGACAGAGCTCACTATGCGCGCGAGTGTAGCCTGGCTCGTAAGGAAACCGAGTCCACATTGAACGCGGTAACGGGATTTTGGCATCCTGGAATGAAATATACACTTTTTTTATACAAGCATTCTCAGGGCTTGTATCTTTGTAAACCCCGAATAAATATAATTGTCAAGAAAAAATATTCGTATACTTTACCCCAGGTGGCTTATGATGGTCCCGTTTTATCCATTTGTCGTGCTACGCGTCACTTTTACAATTGCTTACTTGTGACAACAACGACGACAAACGATTACATGCGGTACCATCATAAGTCATATGCCTACAGGTATTTAAAAGAAAATAACAGCTAACATTTATCTGACAGATATGTTGTATTCGGGGAAGATGACGCAGACCCTAGATCAAAGGAAATATGACTCTTGAACTAATTTTATTGAATGAAAGTTTAATTTGATTCGTCAAAGGCGGGCCTAAATGACTTAACCTTTATTCAAATAATTAAACAGTCAAGAGAAACATAATATTCCCCAAATTTTTAAAAATGATTTTTCCAATATCCTATCAGCAGCCCCCGACTTGGTGCCAAAGTGAAAATCGCGGATTATACCCGTTCCATTAAAACAAAATTTAAATCGGTTCACGATTCTTACATAATTATATCGAGTAACACACAACGAAAGTTAGTCATACAAACTATGTTGTTACACTTTTTCCAACAACCTTCGGCAATAGTAAAAGGGGGTACATTTAAAAGATACACGTTCGTATGGTTGGTGGCTCATAGAAAATACGAATTTGTCGCAGTGCCAAAAGTTGTTACACAAAATTTAACTTCGTAATCGTGTTACGACGTTAAGTCTTGTTTCCATTAAAATCCTTAATAATGGATAATTTTCTTGCAATCGACCAAATTAAGGACTTGTATATAGATTCGTTTGCCCAAATAAATAGGTACTTACATCTTCCATTTCCGTATCGTCCCAAATCGGCAGCAACAAGAACACCAACATCGCAAGAAGTATTAAAAACATGATCCCGAATACACGTTGCCCACTTCGCTCGCGGGGCGTTAACAGGCCTCGCTCTCGCATCGGGCGCCAGTCAGCGAGTAAACACGCGTTTGTTTTTGGACTAGAATATGTGCTTTTGAAATTAGCACTGATGATTATGATCTGCGACCATATATAACATGGACGTCTAACGCCAGCTCAATAACAGCCTGTTTACACTAGCAATTCTTTTCGGCGATATCGCGGCGATTCCTATACAAACTCTCACGCGGCCGCCGATATCGCCGTAGTGTAAACAGGCTCGTATGCAAAGAATTGTGCCAAGATGGGCAGGACATAGCACTTTTCTTACCACTCATATTTCGGCGCACGAATTTGACAAATGTTTATAGAATACAGCGTGGGTATTTGATACGGGCGAATAATTAATCCAGCTATAATATCTGATCCTACGAGTCGTATAAGATAACCATTTCGTTAAATTTTGTTGTTGATTAGGTGTAATGATTTTTCTAAAGTGCAACCCAGCAGCAATGTATGCCGGCCAACTGACATGAGACTCGTATGACGTTTAGATACTTATGTCTACTTTAAGTAATGTGGCTACCAGTGGATGCAATACATTGCGGGCTCAATTATTTTGTATGAAAAAAAAAATATCTTAATTTCTAAAATAAATTTATGTAAATAGGTTCCCTAGGTCCGATAGTAATCGCCACTAAAATATTCGCCCGTATCAAAAATACACACGCTGTATAGCCAATCAAAACTTTGATGGACCTATTTCAACTATTTTTAAATTATTTTTAAGTTTTTATAGGTTGATATTAAAATTCATTGCCTTGATTCATTGAAGAGAGGGTGACAATTGTCAACTAAAATTCAGGACCGTTTTTGAAAGGCAATTTAGTATGGCGTGAGGCTTCCTTGTTTTATTTGTTCGTAGATTATGACCCGCTAAGACAGATTTTTGGCTTTATGCTCTCTACGTGATAAAGACGCCATCAGATATGTCGTAGCGTCCGGTGTGCTCAAAAATATCTCAACTCGTCTCTTTCTTTATGGCCATGTATATGCTATAAGTACACCGTGTTTTTATTAATTTCCTTTCAATTAAAGGGAAGCTTATTTAGGTCAAAAATAATCATTTTCGCTAAGAAACTAGTGTCTTAACTCTTACTGTTATTGAGCTATTAAAAAATAAGTTTTTATATAAATAAAGATTACCTATTATAAATAGGAGATTTTATTCTTAAGGTTCTGTCACACTTGCCATTACAATAATTACAGTAGATTTTTTTTTCTCTCTTGATAATGTCAGACGATTCGAAAATGCTTATTTATAAGCTTACTTGCATAAATAATACTTTGACTTTGAATTATTATGTATGAAAACGAAAAAAAAATTTTTTTTTACGAAATTAACAAAAGCCAAACCAAGCAACTTCTATTAATGTCCCAAGTAACCTGTCCAATTTAAAGGAAATCAATAAAAACACGGTGTATATGATACAATACATGCGAGCGACCAGGATGGTCACAAACATCAAATTCATAGTTACAGTACAGTCAAGTGCAAAAATATTTATCGAAAGAATCCTATTATAATTATGTGACGACGTTCTTATAGCACAGCACTGGGACTTTCTGGCATTTTTATACGAGTATACACCTTATTTTTATATATTCTTATATCCTTTGACTGTACATGTTCAGATTCAGATAGATATTATTGAGCATCGTGACCGCTCTAAAGTTGCATTTAGACCAAACGAGCATTCGCTTATCTATCCCCCACTCTGCGAAATCAACGAATTTCGACGAATCACGTTTTGTGTAACGAACGAACTTCGTAGAGTGGGGGATAGAATGAGAGAATGCTCGTTTGGTCTAAATGCACCTTAATATATTCAGACGATGAGTGATACACAGCAAGGACCGCATGATTTTTTCGATTTTAGGATAATTTCACTAAGATCTATTGAACACTTTTGATTTTAACTTAACTTTTGAAACAGCACATAAATCACGAATTCTGATTAAGTTTGTAAAGTTATGTTTACAAGTGAATAAAATTATTTTAGAATTATAACTAACGACTCAAACATATTAAAATATTATCGAGTACGAAACATGTCGAGCAATCATCGACTTAAATACGTGAGTAACCCGGTTCGATAATATTTTAATATGAATAAAGTTATTTTACACGCAAGCGATTGGCAACGAGCACGTAAGCGAATAGCATTAGATCCGGTAATTTATAACTAAAGAAATCTGTTTCATTTAATCGGTAATCTGCGTCGATAAATGTATGAGTTCTAGGCTATAATAAATGAGCGATTCTCTAAAAGTTATATTGATAAAATTGTTAGGCTGGTAGTGTCAATAATAAATAATTATCTTGGAATATCTTACTTATTATTATATACCAATTCGGAGAGAAACCTTTACTTCTCTATAAATTATTACATATAAATTTTCAGACTTTTTAGAGACATTACATCTCTTGTTATTATAATTATATTTCAATTTATTTAAAATCTATTTTGTTTTAGTTTTTTTTAATGCATGTTAGTTGTAATATGTACCATGATTGTTTGAAAAAAACAAGTCCCGCCAAGTTTCTTACCGGTTCTTCTCGGGGTCAGTGGTGTAGGGTTAGAACCCGAAGTAGTTTTCATACTTAGACGATTCAAAAGAGTTTGTTGCTATTCCAATTTTAATAAAGAATTATTTGACTTTGACTTTGACAAATAAATGATGCCTAAGTTTGTATGGACGTTTCCTTTTATGATACCAGATTCTTATACATTTTGGTCACAAAAAAGGAATGCATTTTTCTTATTGACTCTACCAGCCTACCAATTTTTATTGATGTCGAAGACGCAACTAAAGACCGAAGAGCTGGCGACTTCCATGGCATCAGTATTGCGATACAGTGAGGAAATGCCGCCAGCATCCTCGGTACGATGCCACAAGGGCCAATCTTAGATATAGGTTAAGTTGAGTAGATTAGTTAGATTTAATCTATAAATAAATAAATAATAATCTATTTACATAAATTGTAGTTTTAAAAATAAATATAAGGTGTTTTGTTTGTTTGCCTCTTGGTACAGCTGCTGCCGTGCAATTCCTAAACCACAGTAACTGACAAAAGTCGATTTTGAGATAATAGCAAAAAACAGTTTTAAATTAATATATTTTCCAAGATTTGATAGTTATTGAGATTTTTTTTTATCCAAAATGAAGCATTAAAATCATACAATATGATAAATTAAAAAATACGTGTTTCTGCATTTTCTAAAATTAAATATGTATTTTTTTCGAAATTCTGTGTTTGTACTGCGTTTTTAAAAACAGGGAAAAATATAACAATTACTAATTAAGACACAGTAAAATGACCACTTACTGCACAAATTTTGCGTGCTGTTTAGAGATAGGCGGCATTTTACAGGTTAAACTGCAGTAAAAGGGACTAGTGTACTGTAATTTAACTAGTATTTTGATTGAATTTTCGTGCTACGAACTTCATTCACAGCAGTAAAATATAGTTTTTTTTAATAAAGTAATTAAAATACAACAAAAATTTGTAACAGCATTACATGATTTTATTATTAAGAAATTCAAACACGTTTATGAAGTTTCATGCCAATGTGAGACACAGAAGGGTGTAAAAAACGATTTAAAAGTTACTTGGAAAACGCAGTTTATTTAGGGATTTGTCGTCAATAATACAAAAATTAGACAAAAATTAAGGTTTACTACCACATTTTCTTAAGAAATTAAATAACAATCAACTTAAGGTACCAGTATCGGTTGTAATAATAGCAAATGGCACATTATATTTAGCCTTACATTGATTTCAATGAGTAAGCTCACGACTGATTATGGCGTAGCACTTCTACGATTAATTTTAATAAATATAATTTCTTACGTATTCGTGTCAATTATAAATGAAAAAGTCTTTAGAATACTGTATATTATAATACAAACCCTATAAAATAATAAATTGTCATTAATTATGACCTATTACTACAATAATACTCCGCTCCTGGGGTATATTTATGTATGACACGTTATAGGTTTTGTTATGTTTTTTTGGAGGAAACTAGGAAACAAATTTGGTTCGTTAAAGCACCCTGTTAATAAGATAAATAAATGAAACCTCTTTAGTCATAATTCTAGAACCGCCAGCCGGTTTGTGGAGGCCTTTAATAAGGCCATGACAGACAGTGTTAAACAAACATCTTAACAGGATATTACTGATGGATGATGGGATGATTATTTAGAAAATAAATTATAATGTTCTTTTTTGTTCGGTAAATGTTTTTTTTTTATTTCTAGAGAAAGTTAATTGTTTTGATGTTAAATTAAATTCCCTTAAATATCCGTGACTAATTTAATAACACCGTATATATATTATGTAGCAATTCATTAAAGAATTGGAATTACCGTATAAGAAACTTAAACCAAAAAGTATGTAGCAATCTTATCGAATCCCAAAACAGGTAAATACAAATTTCTAAATACTCGATTATTGACCGATATTGGCGGTATTCGTATAATTCATATGTATAATCTACTTCATACGTTACGGCGAGGTACCGCAATAAAAAACAAATGTAACAATATTATGACATAACGATGATATTTGTTGGCAAGTCGTTGCTTAATAAAATGATACCGCCGCCTAGGAACCATAACTCGCATAGCAACATTAAATGTGTACAAACGAAAGAGAAGGTTATTTTTTTGTCTTTTAAGAACCTAATAATTAGGCAATAATCAGTGATCGGTTTTTTGGATTCCCCCGGCGGGTCTCCTATAGTAACTTTAATTATATTGCCATATTTCTGTTTCATAAAATATGCTCTGGTGTGTATAATACAATAGTGTTAAATATTTTTTTATAGTCACACCCGTATTTTTTTTATACGCGAAATCCCGCTAGGGAGAATCCAAAAAACCGATCACTGATAATAATACCTTTTTGTGTTTAACTATATAAGTTTTTACTCGTTTATCAACAGACGACACCTTGATTGTTTTAAATTGTAAATTGGTCAAGAATTATTTTACTATCTTAAACAGGATGTTCTAAGGATATCACTATAAGCTATCTTCAAGAAAGGTCCGAGATGGAACTACTCGTAACTCGAATTTGCCACTTAAAATAAACGTCTAAATGCAGTTAAAATAGTCAAATAACATAAAAATACTGCTTAAACTGCAGCCCCTTGGGGTGCTACTGTCCTTTAGCTAGTATTATTGCTATCGAAAGTAATACAACATACAGCATAATGTGTACATTAATGAACTTGTTACTGCAGTTTAGATGGCAATACGATACTTATTTGAACAGTAGTGTACCACTTTAAATATCGTTATTTTATTCCTACTGCGTCTTAATTAGTAATTATGCTTATTAATCTATGAAACTGGAAACGCAGTACAACACTTTTAGCATAAAAATTGTATACTGTGCTTTAAGTAGTTTCTTTATACACGAGATACTATGCGTTTACATGCTAAAAATCATGAAAATCTACACCTGTACTGCGTTTTAGTCAGTATCAGCCCAAAAACCGTAGCCCGTAGACCATTTTACTGCGCTTTATATTGCATTGTGCAGGAAAAACTAGTCACTTACTGCTTTTGGGGTTCGAGTTTCCATGTTCCAGTTTTCCAAATTAAAAACCGATCGATTGGGATTATGCGTTTTGATTTGCTGATTATAGATCACCAATAAACCAAAAATCGGAAAATTGGCAGTTACTGTGGTTTAGGAATTGCACGGCAGAGCTATGTGTGTATTAGGTACAGTCTGCACTATTAACACCCTGAAAGCCACTCCCTAGTCGCACTCTGAGCGTAGCTAAGAGCTTGCGGCCAAACACTTCTTAGCCGATATTGGATTTAGGCACCTCCCCTCTCCCCCCTGTTGTAAACTTAATGCACTAGCTATGTTCATCTAGACCCAGTACAAATAGGAGACTCAACAGTAATATGCCTAATAAACATAATATAAGGGGCTAACAATTTAGGTAGGTATCTAACTACCATATTTTAAAAGGCCATATAACCATATTTTTTTTATCATTTATTATGAAATTACAACTTTTATGGGCGGATTTACTTTTTGTTGTCTTTTTTTAATTTTTCAAATTTATACTTTATTACATTTTTTCTACTCAGAATCACGAGCTCTTTCAATCCTGATAGAAATAAAAAAGTGTCCCAAAAAAAAAACCCATTGAGTTACTAATTTACATACACTTTCTTCGACCGTAACTCAGTGGAAGGCAAAAAAAATTTATGGAATTTTCGGGACACTTTTTTCTGATAATGAGAATCGAAAGACTAGCTCGCGATTCTGAGTAGAAAAAATATAAAAAATCCAAATTTGGAAATTAAAAATAAATTACAACAAAATAAAAAATC
>JALPQI010024416.1:0-13044 GCA_025490895.1 Thaumatotibia leucotreta
TAAACTAGTGTGAGATATCTCCAACCTTCTACGACATAAAATGCAATCGGAACCCCCATTTATCTCACTAGGGCCATCAAAAACTTAACCCTGAACCGATCAGCAGCATTTCCGAACATAACCCATTACAGGCATATGGCAACTTGGAATCGCTTTTACGTGGCCATCTGATCATTGCCATGGCTATGAGAATGGAAGACTAATGTTTGTTGAATCTTGGTTTTTTGTTTGTATATTTGGTTACTCACATATCTTATACAAGGAGGGATGTCTGAGATGACTTTAGAGCAATATCGCAGCATACCAACCACAGATGTCATATATACCATAGATCAAGCAAACGTATCTACTTAGCGTGTCAAATGAACTCAGTGAAATCTACTGAGTTGTCCGTCTTTAATCGCAGCTTGCAGCTTTCGGGCGTCAAATTTTGTAAGTTGAAGTGAACAAAAATATTAATAATGCCATATAAACATTAGTAATATTAATTGCAACCCTGAAATTGAAATTGAACATTTATTGCTTGATTATAGGTATACAAAGGGTTGACAAAGTAGTTATTTTGGTAGGACCACTACAATCTGCCTGTCAGGCGTACAATATTTGAATAACTTAAACTCTACATTATAAACTAAATATTTACACAATAATATTTACATTACAAGTCGTGATTCTTCTCTGCAGTAAAGTAAAGCTTTACAGTAGAAAAGAAGCACCACAAGTACCTACCTACACTTATCTCCATTAAATTATTACACTAAGAAGCCGTCATGGTCTAAAAAATCGTTTATATCATACGGCATTAAGTTTTTTAATAATTTTGTTAAGGCTTTTTTAAACCCCTTTATTTCTTGGTCTTTAATCGAATCAGGTAATTTATTAAATAATTTAGTAGCCGTTACATATATACTTTTGTTATAATAAGCCGTCTTTACAGAGTTTTTCGGAAGAACTTCATATTTATTCTGCTGATTCCGAGGCCGGTTCTTTTCTACAACTCTAAATTAATTTAAATGTTCTTTAACGAACAGGCATGCTTCTAGTATAAACATTGCAGGTAGGGTTAAGATATCGAGCTTCTTGAACTACCACGCTAGAGGCTTGCAACTATCACGTCTTCTAGCTCTGGCTATCGACCTGACACAATTTTTCTGCTGAATGAAAACATCATTTTTATTTGAAGAGTTCCCCCAGTGCAGTAAATCATACCTTAGTATTGATGAAACATGTCCATGATAGGCACATAGTGCAGTATTTTCAGAAGATGTTATGGATATTCTCCTAAGAGCATAAACATACTTACTTAAGTTTTTGCATATATTATTAGTATGTGCCTTCTAGTTTCCGTTGCAGTCTAGTGTCAGACCAAGAAATTTTATTTCTTTTACTTCTTGCAGTGAAGTTTTATCATATTTTAATAAAATATCTTTGGGTGTTGACTGTGGTAAGTAGAACTGCATATATTTAGTTTTACTTAGATTTACAATGAGTTGATTTTCGGAGAACCATTCCATTACATTATTTAATGCTATATTAAGTCTGTCTTGATAGGTATTGATATCATTACCTGTTACTAGAATGGTTGTGTCATCAGCAAAGAGAACAGTGCGATTATTAGTGACATTTGGTAAATCGTTGATAAACAACAAAAATAGTAGAGGCCCCAAAATACTACCTTGCGGCACTCCTCGTTCTACTGTTCTTGTCGTGGAGTGGGAGATAACTTCTGATTTATTTTGTTTATCAATCCGCGTTATAACTGTGTATTGCTTTCTATTTTCTAGATACGATTTAATAAAGTCAAAGGCGGAACCTCGTATACCGTATTGATACACCTTGGTTACCTGAGACGTATTTAAAATCATAGGCAAGTAACAACTTCAGTACAAAATCTGACACGCTCGGCCGCCATACAAATTAATGAACTTGTTTCTTCTATCCAAATCTAATTCTGTGATACCAACCATAAATGTTTGGAAGAAGTCGATTCGACGCTGCGTCAACATAATAAAAAAAATAAAAAACCGACTTCAACCGATTACTCCAAGATCCCCGATTTGTTTCCATCATTGGTTTCCTCAAATCCTACTTTCTGAATTCATATTCTTGTAAATGAATGAAAATTACCCAATGCGCCATACATGTGCCTATAACATTTTGAAGAGATACGTCGATTTCTCCAAGATCCCATAATCAGACCCCAAGTTGGCGCCAACGGGACCATCTCGGGGTTATACACGTTCTATCACAAAAAAAAAAATCGGTTCACGATTCTCGGAGATATCGGATAAACATACCTACACACAACAAAAAAAATCTGTCGAATTGAGAACCTCCTCCTTTTTTGAAGTCGGTTAAAAATCATATTTATGTACAGTAAACGGCCATAAGTAATGCAGATCGGTTCTTGGGAAAGAGACTCGGCTTCATAGAGCGTTGTCCCTCTTTAACGTATTGACATTTATGCAACATTATTTGTCTCTTTCCCAATAACCGATGAGCATTAGGTACTTATGGCCGTTTCATCATCATGTCAGTCGAAAGACGTCCACTGCGGAACATAGGCCTCCCCCAAAGATTGCCACAATGACCGGCCCTGTGCCACCCGCATCCAGCGGACTCTTGCGACCTTCACCAGGTCATCAGTCCACCTTGTGGGGGGCCTACCCACGCTGCGCCTTCCGGTACGTGGCCGCCACTCGAGAACCTTCCCGCTCCAACGGCCATCCGTTCTACGCGCAATGTGCCCCGCCCACTACCACTTTAGTTTAGCGATTCGGAGAAATTCAATAAGAATTTCCACAAAAAAACAAGTTTTTTTCAAACTGAATGGAATTCTTGTGTTATTTTTCTAACCAGATCGCGTGGTTTTGAAATGCCCGTATTCGGTATACGATTGGAATAACGTGAATGACACTCCTGAAGGCTATGTGGAGCCATAAAAGCGTAATGCTAGTTCGAAACTAATGACAGGAAAACTGTGGGTATTTTTAATAAAAAGCTACAGCCAGATTTTTACGACATTGTCATACGATCATGGTGTATACATAAATTGTTTATCTACAGGCATATCATAATTTCTATATTATTTTTTCAGTAACGGAATTGTAATGACCTATATTAAGAGACTGGTGTCTGTGGCTGTATCATAATGTTAACAATAAATAGTGCATCATAATGTTAACATTAAAGTATCGTCGTCAGGATATTAATTTTAACATTATGAAGTAAACTTCTATTTGTTTTTTTTTCAATAAATATTTATTGTAGGATATCCTTACTCAAATTGAGTGATTTCAACTGATTTGAATAGTTTTATTTAGAGGTATTTTACTTAGAGTGGATATCAATGAAAATAAAGGTAAATTGTCATTCTCAACTTATGATATGGATGCAGATAAAGTTATGTATGTTACTGTACATAATTAGGTAAACGTAAGCGTGGTTTTATGAAACGAACCGTAGGCGAGTTTCATAATAAGATCACACGAGTGTTTAATGCCTCTTATTATGCGCCAGCCACATAAATAACTGTTAGGCACCCGGCGGTGATAGCTGGGCAAGTATCGCCGTGTCTCTTTTATTTACACGGGAGTGCGTTTTTTTGATCGTGTTTATAGCCCACAGTTCATAGCTTAGTAGCTCGCGGCGAGACCAGTGCCTTGGGCACTGGCACCGCGAGCGAGTACACTATGAGCTATCACTACATCACTACATAGTATAAAATAAAGTCACTTTTTCTGTCCCTGTGTCCCTTTGTACGCTTAAATCATTAAAACTACCAACGCAACGGATTTTGAAGAGATTTTTTTTAATAGGTAGAGTAATTCAAGAGGAAGGTTTTTATGTAGGTATAGTACCCGTGCGAAGCCGGGGAGGGTCGCTAGTCGGCTATAAAACGCAACAAATGATAAGGTACATTTATAATATAGATGCACTGTAATAATATCGTAAATATTTTCGTCCAATATTCCGCAGTGTTTCAAGACGAAAGTCTTTAATCAGTGTGTGTTGCCAGTGATGACATACAGTACTGAAACGTGGCCGCTTACAATGGGCCTCATAAGAAGACTCAAAGTCACCCAAAGGGCAATGGAGAGGGCTATGCTAGGAGTCTCTCTGCGTGATCGGATTAAAAATGAGACCATCCGTAGTAGTAGAACCAAAGTAACCGAAATAGCTCTCCGAATCGCTAAACTGAAGTGGCAGTGGGCGGGGCACATTGCGCGTAGAACCGATGGCCGTTGGGGCGGGAAGGTTCTTGAGTGGCGGCCACGTACCGGAAGGCGTAGCGTGGGTAGGCTCCCCACAAGGTGGACCGATGACCTGGTGGAGGTCGCAGGAGTCCGCTGGATGCGGATGGCGCAGGACCGGTCATTGTGGCAATCTTTGGGGGAGGCCTATGTTCAGCAGTGGACGTCTTTCGGCTGATATGATGATGGTGATGATGATGATGATGATGTAACAATATTATCACATCCTCATCAAAGCAATCCTCGCGTCACAGATTAATCAGCGCAACGGAACAGTTGTCAGCAACACTGCTACCCCAGTTATCTTTGTGTTATTCGAGCCAACACGTGTCTCGGGAGCCAATTATGAATGCTAACTCGATTGGAGCACCCTCTGTTTTGGACAGGTATCTTGCCTGCAATTGTCAGATGTAGAAACGAACACGCACAATATCCTGCAGCAAGAACGATAAAATATGTTTGGTAGATTCAGACCAACCCGATTTCGTTGAGTGTTAGGGAGTATTTCCTTGCGGTATCACTGTCTGTGATAAAAAAGTATAGTAGATTGGTGCAAATGTTTTGATAGGTTCTTAAAGTTTTAGCTCTCTCTCTCAAAGATTAAGTGGTGAATTTATTAATAAATCCTGAATCTCACAAACGAGGTAATTGGGCAAAGTGATGGATAAACTATTTTATTAAAATATTTGAGACTGCATTTTATACAGGGTGATTCTTGAGTCATGAGCAGGAGTGAACAGGCTACTACGGACGGTCATGCTGACCGACTTTCACGGCGACAACCAAGAAATCACCAAAAAAAACTCTTAATTATGAGTTAATTGATCCTTAATTGATAGTTAAGTATGAATTAACTCATAATTAAGAGATTTTTTATGCAATTTCTTGGTTGTCTCCGAAGTAAAAGTTGCTTAGCGTGACCGTTGACTCCTGCTCATGACTCAAGAATCACCCTGTAGAATGATACATATGTTACTAGAATACATTTTTCTACAATTAGGAAATTTCATATTATCTAGATATGAAATTTCCTAATTCACGTCTCATAAAAATCACGTTTACAAAGAAAAGGCAAGGGACATACATACATGGAAAATGCTCCACCGACAAGAGCCTAGCTCTTAAGTAGATGATGATAGCCTCTCGTTTAGCCACATTTGCAACGAAATTTTGGCAACCTTTGAAATATAAAGAATATGACTAAATTTATATCGCGTTATTGAGATTTTTGATATTTCATGAGATAAAGAAGTCCAATTGAGTTTTCGAATTCTTCTTTAAGTAACGTATAATTTTTATTTTATTGTTACAGAATACTGCGCGCAGATTCAAGGCAAATTGAGACCAGAAAGGAAAAAAATGCATTTATTTCGTGTAAAGAGAATTTCAGCTCATCGAAGCTGAAGCGATGGGTATATTAAATAATATGAGTTCTGATTTTTGGGTTATTGCATTGTAGCCTTCTTCATTTTAAGATTCTCATTAGGGTCGGAACTGTGGGTGCAAAACTTTAACAAAACTTGTCAAGTGGACATGAAAGAGCACATACATCCATAAAATATAGTTACATATCTACTCACTGAAACATTGTAAGTTCAAAATTTCGAGATAAGTAATAAAATTGCATACAGATTTTTCAATAATATTCACATTTTTCTTGGCTAAAGAGTTCCCATAATAATAATACACATTATGTCCATTTTGAAGTGTTGCTAAAGTTTTGCACCCATAGCTTCGACCCCTACGTTACACTATCAGCCTATCTCTATCCACTGCTGGGCAGGCCTGTCCTATGAACTATGCGTATGGACGCATTGAGAGGTAATTTCTCATAATCGCTACGCTGGGCAAGTGGATTGGCGATCGCACTTCGCAGTAATGTGTCCACTATTATGACGCTGCTGCCGATCATCAATCTTCTATCAAAGAATGATTAGTGTAGGCATCCGAAACCTTAAAAACTATGTCAATGGCTTTGATCAAAAGTAAAAATAAGCGAAAAATGCCAATTTCTTCCTTTTAAGTAGTTACAGATCCTTTGCAATCCAAGTTATATTATATTTCACAACCTCATTCTTTGCGATTTGTTATAAAATCGCGTCGAATGAAGTTGCTCACATAATTGTGATCGAACTTCACTTGGTAAGTTCGTTTGATCATCAATTATAAAGAAGAGCTTTCTTAGGGATCTAGGACTACGCCTGCAGGAAAGGGGTCTTGATCCCGCTCCGGTTCGTTTCTGGAGCAGAGACTGTCCATCGCGATTCAGCACGGAAACGCAGCGAGCGTGATGGGCACCTTTGCGTCGGGAACCAATCAGGACGGTTTAGATCAATAGGTTCTTTTAAGGGTTTTTTAGGTTTAATTTTATATAAGTTTGTATTTTCAAATTAATTTTACTGTGTTTTTTTTTTAAAGATTTAGTTTGTAGTCAATATTATTGTTAAGTAGTTTTTTATTGTTTTCCATTATTAAACCTTTAATCTGTCGAAAATATCTTCTCCTATATCCCGTTATGAAATTAAAAATGATCCCAAATGAGGCTTTTTATGGTCATAAACGAGATTATGACATTAAGTTTGATTTACAGGTGTTAACTTCCGGGCCCCTATAATATACCTACGGTGTATGCATAAATTATTATTATCATACCCGTATATGCTCTGAGGATTTGCTTTTATCTGGTTATTTAAAAATAAAAGCAATAAGAATTACGAGTTTATGTTTTGATAATAACGGGTTGAAGCTCTAGGACTTAACTTTAATAAGAGCCGAATTGGCTATGTAAAGTTTTAGGAAGGTATAAATATTATATTTTTCCCTCATAGCCGTCCTAAAGTTCCAAAAAATGCAGCTCTTTGATTTTTATTTTCTATAAATTGCGGACAAACGCATTAGGCTCTATACATCCATAAAGCTGCACAAATGTCACCTCACTCACTTAAAAAAAGATTGTTAATAAATTATAGGACATAAAAATAAAAGAACCATACTTTCTTGCACCTGTAGGCTTACTAGAGCTATTATTAGGGAAAAGTATAATATTCATACCTTCAGAAAACGGTACATTGCCAATTACATCATCAGTTATAATCCTTATAAATCGTTTTTTTACATGTATTTAGTATCTATTCTATATATTGAGTACCTTATCATCGCTTAGTATCCAGAACATAAGCTTTAATAAAATTGAGCTTACTATTTTTTTTTTTAATTAGGAGGTAAGCTAACAAATAACAAGTTGTGTATAATTACGCTCGATTCATAGATTGTACTACTTTTATACTTCTACCTGTACTAAGTTATTGTCAAACGGATTAGTCCGTGGGCTAGTCGGCCTGAAATTAGAAAACGGTATAATTTGGGGGTACCAAGTGTCCTTTTTACAGTAGTTAGACATATTCATAAGGATGTTAAAAAAGTATGATAGACATCTCAAAGTGGTAGCTAATAGGCATACGGGCTATTTCAAGATTTCCGTTGTATGACAGGTATGGTTAAAATTAGGAGTTACAAATTTTCCTTTTCACGGCTGTTAGGTAAGCTTATAAAAACGTCAAAAATGCAAGATTGCCATTTATAAGTGCTACCTAACAAAAATGGGGGCCAATCAAAGATGGTGGATCTCATGTTTTGCAAAATCAAGTATATCTCGAGAACTATTAAATATATCTAATTGCTCTCTTGAACAAAATTAAAGGCATATCTGTAAGCTTCATATTTTGCATATACACCATATTGCTAAAACCAACCAATAATTAATTATGACCAAATTTATGAAAATTTCGTGATTTTGTTTTTTTTTGTGTCGTGTTTTTACATAGTAGTCATGACGTTAGAAAAATTAAATATTTTTTTAAAGATAGTATATTTAATAAGCTTTAATTTGATGCATATAACTTGTTGGAGGTATTGAAAAAAAGACCAATAAAAAATATTTAATTGAATTGTAGTCATAATCCACCGTATACTTAGTGATTTAAGAGGCGAAGTCCGACTCACAGTTCAGTTTTTTTTTATATTTTTCAATCTTGGTTATTTGAAATAAGCACTATTATTTACGAGTGGCACTTCCATCGCCTCTTAAATCACTAAGTATACGGTGGATTATGACTACAATTCATTTAAATATTTTTTATGGGTCTTTTTTTTAATACCGCCAACAAGTTATATACATCAAATTAAAGCTTGTTAAATATACTATATTTAAAAAAATATTTAATTTTTCTAGCGTCATGACTACTATGTAAAAACACGACACAAAAAAAATCAAAATCACGAAATTTTCATAAATTTGGTCATAATTAATTATTGGTTGGTATTAGTAATATGGTGTATATGCAAAATATGAAGCTTACAGATATGCCTTTAATTTTGTTCCAAAGAGTAATTAGATATATTTAATAGTTCTCGAGATATACTTGATTTTGTAAAACTTGAGATCCACCATCTTTGATTGGCCCCCATTTTTGTTAAGTAGCACATATAAATGGCAATCTTGCATTTTTGACGTTTTTATAAGCTTACCTAACAGCCGTGAAAAGGAAAATTTGTACCTCCTAATTTTAACCATACCTGTCATACAACGGAAATCTTGATATAGCCCGTATGCCTATTAGCTACCACTTTGAGATGTCTATCATACTTTTTTAACATCCTTATGAATATGTCTAACTACTGTAAAAAGGACACTTGGTACCCCCAAATTATACCGTTTTCTAATTTCAGACCGAGTAGCCCACGGACTAGATAGGTAGTTTTTTAACTGCGAAACTATGTACTATATATCTGCTATCTAAACATCAATAATACCTATATGGTTGACTGCAGCATACGAGACTGGTGTGACGTAACTCACCCAGAGTGCTTAGACAAGTTGCCAATCGCTAATGCTTAATCGTCAATCGTAAACGAAAGGCAGCTAACTGTCTTTGTCCCACTAATGGGAAAGAGTGACAGAGAGGGAAAACAACGATACGCTACTAAGCGCTAGCAATTGGCAACTTGGCTAAGCACCCAGGTCAAATGCGGTTTTCCGTTTCGGATTCTGCATAAACAGTTCAGATAAATAGTGTCTATTGCAAACCACGTTGTTGCCTCTGTTACACTTAGGCACAAATTTGCTACCTAGTGCAATAGAGAGACAACACATCGAACGTGATTCATAGTAGGCATTCGAAACCTTAAAAACTATATCGATGGCATAAAAGTTGTTATCGAACCGTTCGTGGTAACGTGACAGGAATATCAATCGTGAATATATCGCAGTACATTTCCAGACATCATTTTAGTTTATCAGTTGCATCGAAGAAGTAACAATCTTCGTACATTAAATACAGGGTTGATTTTTAGAATTATCGTTACAGCAGGTTACGAGATTGTCAAAATAATCAGTTTATTCTATTTATCCTTGTAAATGGCCATGTCTGTTACTGGCAATAGTAAATGAGTTTCTCGTCCAAATATGAACCTTGTTTTTTGATAAATGCCAGAGTGAATTTTGTATTTCATTTCGTTGAAATATGATATGCAACTGATATTGCAATTTTAGGTGAGAAAATGTTGATTTTTCAGTGGAAAAAGCTATGATTGATGTTCCGAAAGTGGAAATAAATCCGTATAATATAATGAAATTATTCATTTTACTATATTACTTGCTGCTTTATTAAAATGAGAGGATGTTTTACGTTTATCCAGCGCATAACGAGTTGATTGCTATGAAGGTACCTACATAATACAGGGTGGCATTTGAGTCGTGGTGCATAACTGAACAGGGTACCTACTAGGGACGGAGATATTGATAGTGTAGGTGCAGCTTGTCAGTGGACAGTTATTCTATGAAAATAAGTAGATCGTGGGTAGTAATTTGTAATTTTATTGGACTTATTATAATAAGACTCATCAAAATACGTATTAACTTTTTTTTTCATAACTGTACAATTTATATACATAAACTAGATCTAACTAACCTAACCTTTACCTAAGATTGGCCCTAGTGGCATTGTACCGAGGATGCTGGCGGAATTTTCTCGCTGTATCACAATACTGATGCGTCGTGTGAGGATGTCGCCAGCTCTTCGGTCTTTAATTACGTCAACCAGACGTTTCGCGATCTCAGCAAACAACTTGGTTGCGATGGGGCCCCGTGAACCTAAAGTTTCTACGTCAAACGGTACAAAGTCGCACTCTTTGTCGAGGCCCTTATATGTATTTAGCGAATAATTTACTTGTTGTGTTGAAGCAAAAAAATATTGTTTTTCCTTTGACGTGACATGACGTGGTCTGGCGTGCATAACGCAACAAGTGCCCAGAGACGTGGCGTTGACATCTGTTATATAAATGTCGTGCGTTATACCGTACGCATTACTGTGGAAGATTGATTGTTTTTGTGGCGTATGAATTTATTATCTGAAATGTTTCTCTGTTTTACTGGAATGGGTCTCTTAAAGTGGTGGGCGTGCCTGTTCGCTAGTGGTATTCTAATATTGTATTTAGGTAACTACCTGTTTCCTACAATCATCATCATCATCATCAGCCTATGATAGTCCACTGCTGGATGTAGGACTCTTATATTAACTATGCGTATAAACGCATTAGGAGGTAAATGCCCATAATCGTCACGCTGGGCAAGCGGGTTGGCGATCGCAGTAATGTGTCCACTATGATGACGCTGCTGCCCATCATCAATCTTTTATCAAATAGTGGTCAGTGACACTTACTAGGCCTACGATACTAGTATAAAAATACTATTATTACTTCAGTACTTATTTAAAACTATCCTAACCAATGTAAGTTCTCCGGTCTATATCCCACTCTTTTACTTCGATTACTGTATTTTTAATAACCAGTATAGCAGCATAAAATTAAAAACACTTGCCAGGCTTGAATATCTGAATTATGAAATAACGAAATTAATACATCCAAATAAAATACCTACTCTTTCATGTTAATCGTTTATTCCACGTATTCTCTGATCGCCATTATAATTCGTTGTGAAATCATGCAAACGCTCGATATTGAAAATATTTTAATATCCATACGAGTATATAAATCTATATAAGTAGGATTTCAGCAAGTGTCGTACGTGCAACGTATGTATTTCATACGGGCACATAATAAACAAATTTAAAACCTAGAATTATTCCATAATAATGCACTTTCTTAACATAATAATCCACTCTGTCAATAGAGTTGAAGTTTAAAGAAAAACTAGGCAATTGCAATTAAATAAATTGGTAGAGTGGATTTACCAGGGTTTGAAGTTAACCTTTCGTATGCCGCTGTTAAAAAATAGTATTGAATTTATGACCTTGAAGTTTATAATTTATAGTCAAATTGCTTGGGACGGATACGGGACAAGGCATACGAAGGGTTAAGCGACACAATTGGTCTTCACTCGTTTAAGTTACTTATAAGTAGGTTATAACCTCAAACCTTCAGTTGACATACATGTTAGGTAAATTGCTGAACGAACATGTTTCACTATAATATGTGTTAAAGACATCAAATGCTATGAAAAGTTAGCCATATTTGTTAAAAAAAATTCGTTTTATTATGGCGAACGGAATAGGTACTTATTCGTAAAACAGTTATATATTCCTTACGTTGTCAATTCAAGTGATTTACTCGAACACTAACGTGACAAACATTTATACTCATATTTAACAACGTAGGCACTAAACTGTCGTTACTCAGAAAGTCTGGAGCAGTTAGATTTTACGACTTATTTATGACATAAAGTTATGAGCAACTCGACATGGCAATCAATTTTGTAATACTATTTGATTTATTACGCAAATGTTTACAATAATTCAATTAAACAAACATACGCGGTTCCAAAGTATATTTGAATGTTTAGTTTATTTAACATTGTCACAATTTTATTATTAAGTAAGGAATATTTATGATGCGTGTAGTTTATTATTATTTGCCGTGTGGTGACGGCCGGAAGAATACAATAATTGTCACCACGCCAACTCTTCCAAGTGTTTTAACACTTTCATTGCGGATGAGTGCTACGCGCTACGCTCGTAGCCGATCCCGTGATTTTTCCGCTTTGTAGCGAAAATGGACCTCCCACAGAGAACTCTTCTCGGGAGTTCACTGCGCTCAATATGTTAAAGAGTTGGCTAAGGGATATAAATTTCACTGACCATTTTTTTATCGAAGATTGATAATGGGCAGCAGCATCATTATAGTGAACAGTACTGCGATCGCCAACCCGCTTGCTCAGCGTGGTGATACTGGTGATTATGGGCACTTACCTCCTGATGCATTTATACGCATAGTTAATAGGAGAGGCCTACGTCCAGCAGTGGACTAACACGAAGATGTGATGTAGGTAATCTTACTCACCAGCAGTATTTTATTTGTCTAATAATAATATCAACAGTATTTTACCTTTCTCGTATATCTAATAAGAAAATTACTAGCACAAATAGACACGCTGAAGATTTATTGCCAAATTACGTTCGAGTCATCGAAGCGCGCGTATCTCGAACGAATCGGCTGTAAATATTGAACTTTCTTGCACAAATATTAATCTTACGTATTATTATTATACATGTCCGTATTCGCAGTTATATAAAGGGATGTTTTATGAAGAATCTTAGAAAAATACATAATACATGAAGGTTGAGAAATTATAAGATGCTAAAATCTAGTGAACAATTGAATTTCAACTATCGTGAGACATAATACGTCTGGTTGACTGACTAAAGACCGAAGAGCTGGCGACTTCCTTGCACAACGCATCAGTATTGCGATACAGCGAGGAAACGCCGCCAGCATC
>JALPQI010024417.1:0-15221 GCA_025490895.1 Thaumatotibia leucotreta
GTTGTGAGGACACCATAGGATCGCCACGCACTCCACTATGATGCCCTCCGGCGGCCCCGGCTCCCTACCGGGGCACCCGCACTCCATACATTTGACCTGGGACCTATGCAAAAATTGCAAAAGGTGGTGTTTTACTAACCTGTAGTTGAAGCTCTCACAATGAAACCACCGTTCTTCAGCAGTTCAGCATACTCGTATCCGGCAGTCTTTCGACCTCTCGATCATAATGTACCACTCCTAGCTAGCTAGCCTATACCATCATATATAATTTTTCAAGGTAGCTTCCAAATAGTTGCACCCATATATATAGTAGGTAGCATAATGTGGCAGTTTCTAAATTATTAGGGATTTGTATAACCTTGATCGCGTTGGTTTAAAATGTGCATAGTTGGTCTAAATCTGCCAAAAGTGGTCTAAATTTGCCAGAAGTAGTATATTTACAATATAAACTCTAAATCCACTGGCATAGCTACAAATTGGGTGCCGGAACAGCGACGCAGACGTGGCAGGCCCAGACGAAGATAGCGGGACGATTTGTACTCATTCCTTGATACCTGACCAAAGCACAAAATCGGGAGTCATGGAGATCCAGAGAGAGGCCTTTGTTCAGCAGTGGGTCACCAATATAGGCTAGGAAAGAAAATCCACTAACCTGTAGCTCGCAATGAAACCGTCGCTCTTCAGCGCACTCCCTCCGGCAGTCTTCCAGCCTCTCACAATGGATGACTCGTCGCACGTGACTCCGGAGCGCGCGCTGGCCGGCCAGCACTCGGCGTAGAACATTCTTCTATATTCAACTACAATGGCTACCTTACTTTCGTCATGGTGGATACATCACTCATCAGTCTGTCTCAGTCGCAAGACTGGTGCATTGACAAGTCCGAACGGCATACGGGTATATTTGAACTGGCCATCTGGTGTCACAAATGAGGTTTTATTTCGGGACTCCTCTGCCACGGGTATCTGGTAGTAGCCTGAAGCTAGGTCCAAGGATGTAAACATGCTATTACCTGCTAGTAAATCGAGTTGGTCTTCAACTCGAGGTTATGGGTAATGTTCCTTTTTAACGACGTTGGACGTAGGCTTCTTCTATTAATACTTATAATCACTATGCCGGGCAATTGGGTTGGCGATCACAGTAGCGTCTCCGGGTGCGCCAAAGTATTTATAAAATTGCAACTTAGATTATTGGAACTCCGAAAATTTTTCTTATACAATTTAACTTCATAATGATCGGTATTTAGAATAATCTTTGTTCATAATTATCATCACATAGAATCATTTATGTTCATAATATTGTTTTTCATACATATTTTTAGTACTAACTTTTATGTTTATATAATTTTTCACTATACTTATTTTATGCTATATATTCTAATGTTATAGGTATTTATTTTTTGTACTGGTTTTATGTATGAATTATTTTTGTTTAATTAAATGTAAATCGTACTATTACTGTAAACTAGCTACCTGCACAAATCAGGTTGTGGCAGAGTAGGTACTGTACTAAACGGGTTCCCTCTAAACTTTTTTTATCCGAAACGCTTAGGACATAACAGACTTGGTATAATCTATTTTGGCATCAACTTAATGAGACAGAAACATCACTTGGCTTAAATAACAATATTTCGAATATTATTTTGTCCGAAACTATCTTGGCATATCATTATTTACGCCGAGTGTTATAAGACAGAAATTAGATTTGCATTTTTTTTTTGGGCATGTAGCCACATGTTCGAAACTTGCCTTTTTCGTCAGGCAGAATTTGCTGTGAGGGTGAAAATTTCTGCAGTGAGCGAGCGAAGCGAGCGAACAAAACCTTCCGGGGCAGATCCGACTCGGATAGGTTAGGTTAGAAGACTAAGGCGGGAGCTTTGCTCCCGCCTTAGTCTTCGAGGTTATTTTTTTTTTAGCAACCTAGAAAGTACTCAGCTCAGTAATACAGTAAGTAACGTACAGAATATTACTACTACCTCGATTATATTGAGAGGTTGTAATTATTCCTTCTCTGTTATGCTAAAACAAACTATGCAGATACTTTTTATGCACATCCAGATTATGCCTCATCATAAATAGGAGTATCGAAATTATGCTCGAATAATATTCGAACAACTCGAAATCTGCCACAAAGAAATATGCTAAAGTTGAGTATGCCACAACAGTTTCTGCACAAAGCCCATTATGACTACATAGTTTATGTTATTCATAAAAAAATTATACCACAACAGAGTGAACCTAATGGGAAAATGTTTATAAATAAACAATTTATTTCAAATAACTTTATGAGTATAGATTAATCTACTTGACGACTTTAGGAGGATAAAATTTCGAAATAAAAATCGTTATGAACATTGTAGGTAGAAGTATAATTTTTAGTAAGAAAAAAAGTATTAGATAAAATTTTCGGAGTAATGATGATTATGAGTAAAAAACGGTATTAGTGAAAATATTCGAAGAAAAAATTGTATAAGTGCCAATATGGACCCAGCGTCTCCACTATGATGACTCTGCTGCCTATCATCAATCTTCTTTACGAATGGTCAGTAACACTTTAGTTCCTTAGTCAACTCTTACGAAACCCACGGGAAGACTAGGTGTGATGACAGATATATCTGATTAACTTGTGTAATATTGGTCGAAACATGCGAAAAGTAGTCTATATACAATATAGACTCTAAATGAACTAACCTGTAGTTGAAGCTCTCGCAATGAAACCGTCGCTCTTCAGCGCACTCCCTCCGGCAGTCTTCCAGCCTCTCACAATGGATGACTCGTCGCACGTGACTCCGCAGCGCGCGCTGGCCGGCCAGCACTCGGCGGAAGCATGCTGGTAAACAGGAAGATTAGTTTAGATATTTGCCGATAGATGTCACTGATACGATCAGTTTCAAAGCTTGGCGATAGATGGTACTGCTCGTCGACTGTCTAAAATGTAGGCCTTATACTGTCGCTATCACATATATACAGGATGCTCGCGAGCATTCCGAAAGATTTTAACTATGCATTCTAGACATCAAAATAAACAAAAAATATTATGAGACCTAATGTCAATTCCATAAAAAAAAAAACTTTTTTTTTCGTCTTTTTGAATACTTTTTAACATTTCCAGTACTTTTTATCACAACAACAATTTGTTGAAATTATTTATTTCAATAGTTTTTTTAGGTACAGGTTATTTCGTAAAGTCTATTCGTATTTTTTGATGGTCAGGCAAAAGATGTGGTAATATTAGAACACATTGTGGTAGCATTGTAATCAAAAAGAAGTTAAATGACGAGTTACGTCGAAAAACTTATTTCGAAAAAAGGTTGATTATCTCTGAAACCAAGCCGAATAATTTTATATAACATTAAAGACTCTAAATATGGTCAGGAATCCAGCATTAAAATCTTATGGTTTCCTCGCGAGCACTCTGTATATAATATAACGTCCGGAGCGCTCAAAGATATCTGAACACGCCTCTGTCGCTATGGCAATAAAGGCGTGTTGAGATATTTTTGAAAGCTCTGGAAACTAAGATATATCTGTTGGCGACTGTTTATGATTCTGGATGCTTAGACAAGTTGCCAATCGCTAACGCTTAATCGTCAATCGTTTTTTTTTTTTTATACCACGTCGGTGGCAAACAAGCATACGGCCCGCCTGATGGAAAGCAGTCACCGTAGCCTATGGGCGCCTGCAACCTCAGGGTGTCACATGCGCGTTGCCGACCCAATAAAAAATAAAAATAACGTTGGCACAACAAAGTGGCTCCACTCCACCTGATCGTAAGTGAAAAGTAGAGCCCAAATCGCGGCGGCAACGAACAGGAGACAATCAGTAACCTGTTAGTTGCCACCGCCTTGCTGGCCCGGTAGATGCTGGTAAATACACCGGCTGACCCCGAAACACGGCAAACACGAAGGTAAGTCATTTCACGGGCGTTTACACCGAATGTACGGTGGTAGCCAACCAGGCGGGTACTAGTAAAAATACCCTACCACCGGCTGAGAAGCTGGATACTCAGTATTTCCCTTAGTCGACTCCTACGACACCCACGGGAAGAGAGGGGCGGTGATTTTTGTATTCTTACTCCGTCACCGCACGGATTAAACGAAAGGAAACGAAAGGAAGCTAACTGTCTTCATCGCACTAATATGAAAGAGAGGGAAAACTACGATACGCTACAAAGCGTTAGCGATTGGCAACATGGCTAAGCGTCCAGGAATACGGGCAATTTCACTTTCAGGAACACCCAATTAGCGCGAGATTAACAAACCTGAATGCAGTCAGATTTGTAATAATAATTAAGTATAGTATCTTTAGGAATTTAAGGTTTCTTGGTTTCCTAAGCCAAAATGGAAAAAAGACTCTTAGATTCGTCATTTCTGTCAGCCGAATTACCTACTCGGAAACAATAAGTACTACAGTAATTAAATTTAATAAGGATATGTTGTTTGAACTGCTCCAATATTATTGTAATAAACGATAAAAACAATTTGACCCTCCATACATAATGGTAATTTTTTTTTCGGTGTACATAAGGGTGTGGGATCTCAATGATATTTGTTTTTAAGTCAACCGTTTTGTATATCCCAAAGTCGTAAAAAGTCTTTATTTTTAGGGTTCCACGGCCAAAATGGCTAAAACGGAACCTTTATAGATTCATCATGTCCGTCTGTCACAGTCACAGCCGATTTGCTCGGAAACAATTAACGCTATATTTATTGAATGATATCGCTACCCCTTTCTTATCTTTCAAACCGGTAAAAGTACAACATGGAACCTTATAATAGGGCAGCGATATGTTATCTCATTAAAAAAACTTACTTAACCTTTAAATGCATGGTGTACGACATATCGTACATAACCAAAACGTAGTTGGTGTGTGAAAACTAGATATGTATATTATGTTCTTAGGGTGATTTTGCAAATTTAATAAGCTTTCAAACTTATTTATTTCTGATTCGTTGGCGTGTATTGAAAAAACTTACATGTGTTTATAAGGAAGATGCCGTAAATTTGTTTTCGTTGCGTGTATTTAGACCGCTAAACACTTTTTAACTGAGTAAGAAATTATTTTTTATTGGAATTTTTGTAATTAATACCATAATAATTTTACAATTACTGAACCTAATATACTTTTCAATCTAAAAGTATACAATCTTTGCATATTTTCTCATGCACGATTTTGCGAAACGTGCATTATATATGATGTATTGAAAATTTGATTACTAGTAAAAATTTCACCCAAAATATGTTGACAGATTTTTTTTTTCTATTTTTCTCCTGTTTGCTACGCCATTAGGTGTGCACATTTTATTTTAGGAACGAAACGAATAATCATGCATTTAAGGGTTAAACGTAAATGACTGCTCGAAGACGGATATGACAAACAATATACAAAAAACGGTTGTTTAGAAAAACGACACGCTTATTACAGTAATGACTAATGGTCGATAATCTAAACATAGAGAATCGAGGATAAACAGAAGATCCGCTTGGCTCATAGACAAGCAAAGGTCGCTTTATAAACATTATATCATTACGTTCACTGCTGGACAAAGCATCTTCCAAAATTGGATGGAATATGCTACAATAAGCATGATGACTGGCAAGTCAAATCAGCATCTTTTTTCGAACTGTCAAAACGATCACCACTATGGAATTTTATATGAAATACTCAAAAGTGACGTCACGTTTCAGTACTGCCAAATGACCTGCTCTTTTAAGTTATTTTCAATTTATTAAATAGAAGTTCTGTACAAAAATTACTGCAATCTACATCTTAGTAATAATTTCTTTGTGTATTACGTCGTGCATAATGTTAAATAATTTATTTTAACTACAGTCATCATCCCTATTGCTACGCTTCCCAGGCAGAATTTGGGATCGCAGTCTGCTGCATCGGAATTACAATACTTCTGCGCATCTACTGGTGTGTCTGGCCGCAATTGAAAGACATACCCTGGAATATACATTTACCCTGGGATAGAAGAAAACCTGGTGGAGATGGGTTATGACTATGACCCTTGCTCCGGATTGTTCCTGGCGCAGAGGTTATCCATTGCGATTCAGTCTGGGTCAAACGCAAACCCATGTTCGGAGTCTTTCCGGTGGACAATCTAAAAGTTAAGGCCTATAAAGCTTGATTTTCTTATGAAAGCCTTATCTTCATTAAGACGTACGCCTTTTTCATTGCGTCGTATGATAAAAATCATTACTCCACAAGCTGTTAACTATCGACCACAAGAAAGCAAAAGTGCGTGATCAGCTGAACTCTAGAGAGAGAATGAGTGGCCTCTTTCCTGTGGCCTATAGTAAGCAACTGGTAGGAGTGTAGTCGTGATTTTTATCATACAATTCAATAGGAAAGGAGTGCCTTTCATTGACAATAAGAGGGCTTAAAAAGAAAATTAACTCTCATATCCCTTAGCTTTTAAAATGTCCACAGGAAAGATTCATAGCATGATTTTGAGTTTAACCCAACATGGGCACTTTTGCGCCGGGAACGTTGAGATTATGTGAGTAGGCTAATTTTAAGTTGTATTGTTAGGTAGCATTAGTTCTTAGATCTAAGAATTTCGTTTTTATTATTTGACTGTAAGTTTTGACACGTATTTATTTGGAATTAATAAACATAAGAAAGTCAATTCAAGTTGATCCACAAAATCGGGTGACATGATAACAGTATTAATACACTTGTCACCACCCCAACTCTTCCCGTGGGCGTCGTAAGAGTCCTCTAAGACATTGCCATAATACTGGTATCACCAACCCGCTTGCCCAGAGTGGTGATTATGGGCACTTCCTAATGCGTCCATCCATATGCATAGGTATAGTCCATTTCAAATACGAAGATCCGAATCCACTTGGCAAAGTCATTAGGCGTCAACAATAGGATCAGTGACAGCAAAAGATACTTGGCTAGACCCTTTTGCGGCGTGATATTATTTGCATACATCGGTGGATAACACGTGCCAATTTGTAGTGGACCAATTAAATGACAAAAGTTTCGAGTGGCATCGTATTTCAAATGGACTATAATAAGACAAGGTCATACAATGACGATAGTCCTCCTATGTCCAGCAGTGGACTGAGATAGGCTGACGATGTGATATGTTAGGCACGGCTATGGGACATGCGACGTCTATATCTCTGTCTGTCTATGGTTAGTGGTTAAAGGATGACCTAGAGCCAGTTAATGATGAAGAATTAAGTGGGACAAAAACCTGTTTTCATTATTATGTTATTATGATAAGGACTTACAACAGTTATGATGGAGTATAACATATTATAAATCATTACTTATCGTGTAAGTAAAATAAAAGTAATAGGATTATAGTAAGACAAATTTTAATTTCATATTTTAACGACAAATGGGTCTTAATCGCGTAAACTTACGTTTAATTATATCCTGACGTTTCGGGCATGACGTTACACCCGTGGTCGCAGGCAGACTCCTGCTCCACTTCTCATTAAAATATGAGTGATAATCGTGAAAGTTTAAATCAATAGAAACGGGTCTTAATCGCGTAAAGTTAAGTTTTATATCATACTGACGTTTCGGACATAATGAGAAAATTTATGAACATGTTCTTGCTCTGCGACCACGACCATGAACAAATATTTGTGGTACTTAAACAAATACACAAATAATGCCCTCGCCGGGATTCGAACCCGGAACTTCGAGCTGCGTAGGCAGTTACTACCAACTACGCTACAGAGGCTGACAATACAGAATCGCGAGATTTTTTGATCCTAATACGAGAACATTTTTGTCCCAAGGTTTCCATTCCGTTACTATTTTTTCATAAATTTTTATGGCGGTAACGAAATGGAAAATTCGAAAAATGTATGTTCAGTGGCGTTCAGAATTGCATGGACAATAATGTGTTAGTTTTTAGTAAGACGTCCCACTTTGTTGCTTATCATAAAGACGAGATTTCCTTATATCTTCATATGAATAAACTGACAAAGCGGCTTTATGGCAATCGACAAAGTGGGACGTTTTACTAAACTTTAGGAATGAAAAGAATGGACAGTTTATGAATTCATTCATAAACTGTCCATGCAATTTGGAACCCGACACATTTTGGGCCAATTTTTTTCTCATATAAGGCCTGCTACCGCGAAAATCGAAATTTCGAGGACTCTGTCACTCAAACGAAGGCGTCATTAGAGTGAGAGAGACAAATCCTCGAAATTTACGAATTTCGTTTTTCGCGGTAGGGCCAAAGGATCGACAGAGCTTACGATTCCATATAAAAAATACTTATGTTACAAAAAAGTGGAGAGGAGACAATTAACTTTTAAAAAATGTCCCATGAATGTAATTCACAGAATTAGATTTGGATAGAAGAAAGAAGTTCATTCATTTGTATGGCGGCCGAACGTGTCAGATTTTGTACTGAAGTTGTCACTTGCCTATGATTTTAAATATGTCTCAGGCCCTTGAGTATTCATATTTTTTTGTGTTGTTGCAATTAATATTACTTAAAGAGGCATTATTAATGTTTTTGTTAAAATCAACTTATAAAATTTGCCGCCCGAAAGCTGCAAGCTGCGATTAAAGACGGACAACTCAGTGGATTTCACTGAGTTCATTTGACACGCTAAGTAGATACGTTTGCTTGATCTATGGTATATATGATATCTGTGATGTAATTATTAAAATCGCTATACGTACTAGGAGCATTCTCGACCAGTATCACCCTGGAACCACTCGCCGCACTCAGGCACAGTAACAGCGTCAACACACGCATGTTACCCACTCATGCGCATCCCGTAACATCACACTAATTATAACTTAGTCAGTTCACGATGGCATTTTACACCTTGTATATATATTTAATCAGTTTCCACGCTGTATGTTTTATGGTTAGTTTACGCACTGTATATTTTATAGTAACTTAGTTTACACACTAATTGTCTTATAGTTCATTGGTTTTTTTACACACTATATTTTATAATTGAACAGCACATTGCGTACTTTTGGCACTGTCTAATTTTTACGTAAAATTTGCACTGTTTTTTTTATAGTCCGATTGTCAGTTGTTTTTATAATATTTACTTAAATATCAAAAAATATTTAGACTCACTTAATATATTACTATATGTTTGTGCCTATTATTAACTGAATAAAACGACGGTATTTATATTTTCACTTGTATTTTATATAAATTGTTCACCAACTTTTTTTTATATCACATAAGTATTTTAAATATTTGAACATATGAATTCTAAATGTATGAATGTATTTATTGAATGTAAATGTATGGGATATGGGTCAGCGCCGCGGCGCGTAACATGGTACTACTGAACGGAGGCATTGTCTGACATAAGCTTATATGTGAATGGAATTGCTTGCGTGGCATAACGTGGATAAACCTCGAGTTTTGTTATTTTAAGACACACTGTGTATTGTGGAGGCGCCAATGTCAGATACAACCCCAAGAATCGACATAAATAAATAAATATCTAGGGATATCCTTCACAAAACGACCTAGTCCTGCGGTAAGCAAAATTAGGTCAAAATTATTTTCATTGTCGTATTTTGTGTCCCTAAAAAACGTGACACAGTTGTGAATTTTGTATGAAATGATGTTTTGTTTCTAATTTTTGATGTATGGATTAAAATCTAGCGTGAAAAAGAAATACAAGTGCTTCGGATTTTTTTATATACTGAGTCGAAACAGCAACTAAAAGCGTGACAGAGTGGTATGAAACAAGACAACGAAAAGAATTTCGACCCAATTAATGCTTGTGATGTGGATACCAGGCGACAATATAAATTAGATGGATGTATTTTAATGTAAACGTAATTCAGTATCAATACCAAGTCTGGCGTAATCAATGTTGCTGCTCGTCCTTCCGTTTCGGTTATAATCGTGGGAGCTATTAAATTAAAACACTCCTTGGAGAATGAGATATTTATCTATAGTTTCGCAGCGAAAAGGCGAACTGACACCCTCTCTGGTATTATAAGAATTATTATTAAAAATAGACACAGAGCAAACTTACAAATTAACTTATACCGAATAAAATGCTTTTGGTTTTGTAAAGATCGGTTATGAGCATATATTTTAAGCATTTTTGTAGTTAACACTATGAAGATCCACAACTGATAATTTCATAAATAAATAAATATCTTGGGACATCTTACACAAATCGACCTAGTCCTACGGTAAGCTCAAATAAGGCTTGTGATGTGGGTACTAGGCGACGATATATTTAATAGATACTTAAATACATAGACAGCCATGACCAAGGAACAAATATTTGTGATAAATAAATACACAAATAGTTCCGTCGCCGGGATTCGAACCCGAAACCTCCAGCTTCGTAGGCAGGGTCACTACCTACTACTCGTAGACTACGGCGACTGAGAATTATTCTCAAAAAAAATGTTTTTCAACGTTTACAGCCCTGACCGATACATATTTTTTATTATCATTTATTTATTAACATATAAAATATACAGTGACATAAAAACAAAGTCCCACAAAACAGTTTTCACAGTTCGACTGTGGGATAATTTGTAATTTTTAAATCGTATTTCTACTACGAGTACAGTAGGTATATTAACAAAAATAAAAATTAACACTTACCTGGGTGTTCATTCAAAAAAATAATAATATGAATACGATAATAAACAAGACAAAATTAAAGGCGTGTCCACATGTTTCTCACAGCTGCGATTACACCTGATAACGCCGCTCGCGGGCTATTGTCTCAAAAAACGGATTTATAGGCAAAAACCTAATATATCCGACCATTGTGGCCGCCATTAATAATGTAAAGGGCTCATTTATGTGACCTTGGATATGTAGAATATTGCCAAATTTTAATTACGTGTTGATATTGCCTAATGGAATATTGCGAAAATGGGAAACTAACAACATAATGGCAATGACTACTACGCCAATTCAAATCTATATTATTTAATTTTTTAGTTATTATGTGTTTTTATAATATAATGGATTTTTTCTGCGACCAAACATAACATGGACGTCTAACGCCAGCTCAAAAATGTCCCCAAAAACAATTGTTCAATTGTGCCAAGATGGGCAGGACATAGCGCTTTTCTTAACACCGCGCATATTTCGGCGCAACATCTTTTACAAATGTTTATAGAATATAGCCAATCAAAACATTGATGGACCAATCACAACTATTTTTAAATGGCGGTTTAAGTTTTTATAGGTTGATTTTGAAAGTCATTGCCGTGATGCATTGAAGAGGGGGTGACACTTATCAACTAAAATTCAGGACCGTTTTTGAAAGGCAATTTAGTATGGCGTGCGGCTTCCATGTTCTATTTGTTCGTAGGATTTTTTAATGATATTGACATATGCTAATTTAATTGTATTAGGGTAGTATAGTCTCATAATAATAATATATTATATATGTACTCCACAATGCACATTATAGCTGTTCTTTAATATTATAAGTTACCATCATTTTGAACCAATAATGAACGAATAAATGATTTGATTTACAATTGTTTTTTAAACCTATGAGTACCGGTCGATTCAAGTATCTTCGCCTAGGATACCTATCTTTGCCTAGCGTGAGAAGTTGAAATTTCCGCCTTATTTTCAAGGGTCAGCTAGCGAAGTACACTGAAAAACTGCTAAGTTGGATTTATTAGATCTTGCGTAATTCTAACCGGAAATTAAGGTTGATTGGGTCCTACCACAATTTTTTATTTTATTTTACCAAACTTTTATGTTGGCATTCTACTAAATTAATTTGGTTGATTACACCACTTTTTGTTGATTTCACCAGTTGTTTGGTATAATGTACAATGTTCTTTGTTGATTTAATCAGAACTCTGGTATCGACCTCAACTTTTTAGTTTTGTAAATATTATAGCAAGGATTTGTTACATATATCAAAGTTTCCTCGTAATATAGCCAACCTAAGTCACTTTGGTAAATTTTTTTCAGCGTAGGTACATGTTTTTCATGTTTGCTATTTATTAATTTTCTGTGCAGCGTACCCAAAAATGAATACGAAAACTTCAACTTTTTACACTAGGCTAAGATAGGTATTCTAGACGAAGAGACGAGACTCGACGATACTGTAGAGGTTGTATAACAATCCTCTACATTACTGGTCACTTTCGGGTAAATTCTATATTTAAATGTATGACATTATAATCAACATAATAAATAAAACATAAATTTCCAGGCTCCAGCCTCCGGGTCACGCTCGCGCGCCGCGTAAATATAAAATAAATTATGATTCTTCAAAAGTCTACCCCTGTGTTTCTTCTTACACCTGCACCTCCAACAGTACTTATGTATGTAATGTATTTATTTTTATATACAGGGTGTAATCGTTAAGTGTTGCCAAGCCATAATTCGTAAATATAGCAAATACCAGAAAATTTCTAACTGATATCGAAAGTGCGTTACCCAACGTGTAAAATTACACTAATAACTTTTTCGTAATATAATCAGAAATATCTCAAATATTAACTTCAAACCCTTCCATACATTTAGTACGTAACCATTCATTCAAAGAGTAGCTTAATACGAATATTTTTTTCCCCTCACTAGCTCGTAAAGTGCTCGTTTATCCTTTAACACGAACGTGTAAAAACGCATATTATTCACTTGTGTGGCAAAGTAATGCCTTGGTTTTGGAATAACAAAACGTAAAATGCTCATGGAAATTGTTCCATATTAATGATAATTAAATAATTTGTTTGAGAATTTAGTGTAAAATACAAACCTTTATATAATATTATGATTTTAACATATAAATCCTAAAATTCCATATGTAACAATTGTTTTAGTGAATGATGATAAGATGACTAGATGCAATCACAAAACGCAGAAAATGTCAACGTCAACATTGTCAAAGAATATTATAGGTTATAATCTTTATTTACCGACTCGAACACGCATAAAAATAGTAAACTAAACAACTTTCAGGGTGTTCTGTTATAATTTTGTAAAAATAATGAATGAGAATGATTTAATAATGCATTGGCGTTAAGAATGTGTTAAAATCTTGCTGCGTTTACTTTTTCGTGGTAAGTTTACTGCGACAAAATCTTGCATTAAATACATGATGCATTTGGAAAATTATTATCACTAACCCGATGATGATTGTAATGTGAACAAATAATTACCTTTTTTGAGTTTCCTCGCTATAGTGAGGGGAAAAGTTTTGTGTTACACACGGGTGCAAATGTATTTTACTTCTCGTTTGTTAAAACACTCGCTGCGCTCAGGATTCTATCACTATTTATTTAAGATTCAAATAACTATTTATTTAAGAATAAATGTTAGATTAATTATTTCAAAAACGGTAGTATTATTATTTTATTACAATGTATTTGTACAAACAACGAATCTCTAACAGTTTTATCTGTTATGATACCCGACATTTTTTAAGGCTAGTCGTCATACTAAATGTATGGGAGCGTTTTAACTTAGTATTTTTAATATTACCTACTCCATCTATTTAGAAAAAGTTATTAATGCAATTTTAGTTGTTGGGTAACGCTCTTTCGATATCGGTTGGATGTTTTCTGATATCGGTTATATTTACGGAATTATGGCCTGGCCACACTTAACGATTATACCCTGTATACTCGCCTGGTACCCACATTACAAGCCTTAATTGAGCTTACCGTGGGACTAGGTCGATTTGTGTAAGATGTCCCAAGATATTTATTTATTTTAATTTACGTAGTATGTCGTAATGTACTATTTTAAAGTGGTAAGACTGGTAAGTCATATTATATGTTTATTTAAATCATCTTTAAAGTCTGTAGTCCCCAAGGCTAAAATTATCAAATGTTTTTACAGCAAAAAGTCTAGTTTAAGCCGGATAGGTGTGGTTACGCTAAACACACGGAAGACGCAGACACATTAAAATGTAATGAAGATGTGCCCTTCATGGGCTAAATGGATGAATCAACTTTTTTCAGTCTGTTATTGCCATGGTTACGGTCGCCTGAGTCACGCTGGTTTAGTAACACCAGAAAAATGCATGTTTGCATAGTTTAAGTATCATAATTATGCATAAAACTAGCGTAACTCAGGCGACCGTAACTATGAAAATAACAGACAGACTGCGACCATATACAAGTATAACATGGACGTCTAATGAAATGAAATGAAATGAAATGTTTATTATGCACAGATTTAGGTACAATTGAGATGACAATAGTTAATATACATTGACGTACACTGATAGAATCACTAAATCTACCTTACAGGCATGCATAATGTTAACTTATAGCTAATTTTACAACTACGTGTATTCTAAAAATTCATTTATGCTATAAAAACAATTGTATACGAGCCATTTCTTTAAAGCTTTTTTAAACTTTATAAAGGGTAAATCTTTAATTTCGTCTGGCACCTTATTGTAAATTTTAACGCTAGCTCAAAAAGGCCCCTAAAACCAATTGTTCAATTGTGCCAAGATGGGCAGGACATATCGCTTTTCTTAACGCCGCGCATATTTCGGCGCAACATCTTTGACAAATATTAATAGAATATAGCTAATTAAAACTTTGATGGGCCAATCACATTTATTTTTAAATGGCGGTTTAAGTTTTTATAGGTTGATATTGAAATTCATTACCGTGATGCATTGAAGAGGGGGGTGACAGTTGTCAACAAAATTTCAGGCCCGTTTTTTGATAGGCAATTTAGTATGGCGTGCGGCTTCCATGTTTTATTTGTTCGTAGCAGACAGAAAGAGTTGATTCACCCAAATACCATTTAAATTGTACACGATTTTTTGATTTTTGAAACTAGAGTTGTGAACAGTAAATACGTTTTTTCTAACTCTATAAACAACTAACAATTAAATGCCCTACAAGCTACTTGAACATCTCGAAAAAGTGAATTTTTTTCGAGAATTTTTGGAGATCTTTAACAGGAAGCTATGTACCTTCTTCTCCTTACTTTAGAGTTGAAATTAGATACTAGTCCGATCTTAAGCCAAAGTTTTTCGGTTGGGTGTCTTGAAAAAAAATTTGTGTACCTAAGTTTGAGTGTCGATTACTCCTAAGCTATTCAGCTGAGTGGCATCAAGTAAATTTAATTCCTTTGTTATCACGAACATCACACATCTACAGGTAAAATTTAGTGAATATATCTGCGACCATATATAACATGGACGTCTAACGCCAGCTCAAAAATGCCCCCAAACACAATTGTTCAATTGTGCCAAGATGGGCAGGATACAGCGCTTTTCTTTATATCGCGCAT